>VRLP01006462.1:0-28331 GCA_009660295.1 Lophius piscatorius
ATATAATATATATATATATATATATATATATATATATATATATATATACACACACACATTCATACATAAACAGGACAGATAATTAAGAAATGAGAAAATTAGGTAATAAAAATACTCATGTACTTTAGAATAAAGGTATTAAGTGCATGTAAATATTAAGAAAAGGGAAAAAGGGAAATAGTCCGTTCTCCAATGGCGTGCCATCCATCGCTCCATCGCTTGCAGATGTCCAATATTAGTCCAGATAAATCATTCTTAAAGCAGAAGAGGAAACTTAACCTTATATTTTTCCCTGTGGAAACACATGGAAATAATTCATTTCCCTGTGGACATGAATTATTGGTCCTTGTTTCTTTTTTTTTAAGAGTTAACGCAAACAGGGACGTAGGAGAGTTATTGATCCGTCCGTCTAAAAGTGAATTCATTGACCAGAGTTGAGTTAGTTGTCGCATTAACGCGAAGGATCTGCGGCGGACAGAAACGCACACGGGAAACTCTCCGTCTCTTTTCATACCATGGATGTGGAGCAAATGTAAGTGGTAAGATAACCATCATCATATGTTAGACCATCAAACTGGTGACCACGGTGCCTTTAAACAAACCTCGCACATAAAGATGTCAAAGATCCTCGTGGCGACAGGCAGAGGGAAGGAGGTGAGGAAGATGGTGAGGAACCAGGAGGAGGCGTACATGGAGGTGTGGAAGCTTTGAGCCTGGAAATGCATGTGCAGCTCAGGAAGTTGCTCCTGCAAGAAGAAAAAACGATACAAAAACAAAAAACACAGACTTATTCACACTTTCACCACTGCACACGCTCACACTCCAGCAATCTGACTTATAAGCAAACCCGGGGCGTCCTACCTGGATCATACACTCAAACTGGTACATGCAGAGGCCCAGCTCCGCCATGGTGGGTTTGAAGAGCTCTCGGAGTCTGTAGTCTTGCATCAACTTCACAAAGACGCAGAAAGCCTCCTCCTCGGGCATCTGGAGGAAAAACAGGGTGAGACCAAAGCTGGACTCTGGTCACTAAACAGGTGTGACTGTCTGCTGGACGCTGGTGAATCCGTGTGTTTGTGTGCATGAGCGGTGAAGATCAGGTCGTTACCTGCATGAGCAGCAGGCCCACAATGAAAGCGCTCCCTTGACAGTAGCCGACCTCGCGGTCGACCAGAGAATACGCCTGAGGACACGGCGACGGGACACGTTAGCTCCGTTTTTCTCATCACTACACACCACTATCAGCTCATCAACTCACCTTCATCACGTTGAACAGCACCTCCTGTCCCAAGCTGTCCTTCTCCTTGAAGAAATCATGCTCGGGATACGTGCGGGCGATATCCCTGCGGATCAGTTTCTCGCACGGCGACGTCATCTTCAACAGTTCCGAGTACTGGTCCTTGATGGGCATGTTCTGGGCGTTGCACAACAGCTGCCACACTATTGCACGGAAGTGGTGAGGAACCCCTTTTCTGACGAGATCCTGTGGAGAGGAAGAAGAGGACGGACCTTCGTGACTCTCATCGTGTACCTGCTGTTTATTGAAGACAGTAAATAGGACATTACATGGATGACTCTGGACCGGTAGCGTCTTTACGAGCGTCTTTTGGAGTTTGGTTCACGCTGTACGAATCAAACGTTTACGGTACCACACGATTGCTGTGCTCAGACTGCACGACCCGTCCGCTTCTGCAGCCTGTTGTCGTCAATAAAGTTTCATTTGAAAGCTTCGAGGCAGACAAAGCGTTTCTTTTGCTAGCAACAAGCCGGCAGTGTATCTGGACCTGTAGGTGTCCAGGACGCCGTGGACGGCATGGAAGGTCCGTTTAGCAGAGAGAATTAGAGGTAAGCGAGCGAGTTTATGACCTTGGATAGCTAAGACCCGCTCTGACAGCTGTGGACCTTTTCTTATTGGTCCTTCCTGCACAGATGCTACCAGCCACAAGATGAACTTTCGACTTTATGACTTCTTATTAGTCGTTATCCACACAAAGCATTGTGTCGCCACGGCAACTCAGACGCCCAGGAGCCACTTCTCACAGCCGGATTGTATATTTTGTGTCTGGATGTTCGGCAACGGCGAAGCAAATATAAGCAGAGGTTTACCGTCTTAGGACAGGTCCGACCGGCCGATACCGATCTTTTTCCCTTTAACGTTTAAATATCCTAACGAGTAAGTTACTGTAAGTGCTCTTATTTTGAATGATTACAGTGTAATAATCGGTACTGTGTATGTGTTCTGACATGTTGAAATGAATGTACCCTCCCTTTTCCCCGCCGTGCGTTTTCTTAAACCAGTTCTATGACGTTTCAAGTGAAAATAAAAGGTGTGATGACCACATGGTTGTTAGCAGGGCGGCTTTAGCTTCTTAACTTGCTATGTTTCTCTGGGTGAGTAAATTTGAAGTGTGTGATGTGAAGTTTGTTGTGCTGAACGTTTTCGGGTTCGAAGACATCCTTATTTTGTCCTTATTGCTGTAACAAATTGCGAGTTTTGTGATTTCTGGTTTATTTGTGAGATGTTTGGAGCGACAGTGACTTACCTACCACCGACAGAAGGAAACCATTCCAGTACTTTTTGGCGAGGGATTGTAATAATGTTTCCACTGCCAAATGGAATCTTATCAGAGGGGGAGTTTTTACTGTTTCCATTTATCACTGCTGATACAATTTGATGAAGCAATTTCCTGTGCTGGCAGGGAACGCCGGTCTCTTCTGTTGTGATTAGTGTGTGTTTGTGTGATTATGTGTGTGTGTGTGTGTGTGTGTGTGTGTGTGTGTGTGTGTGTGTGTGTGTGTGTGTGTGTGTGTGTGTGTGTGTGTGTGTGTGTGTGTGTGTGTGTGTGTGTCAGTGTGTGTGCGTGCGTGCGTGCGTGCGCACAGCTGGCCAGTCCAGGGTGCATCTGGAGCAGAGGTCCACCCACACAGGAGTTCAGCAGGCGAGCCCTCTCCCTTCTCAGAGTTTAGACGCGACAAAGTGAGCTTTGTGTTGGAACAATGCGCCGGGCGGATCGAATCTCGACTGTGTTTGAGGAAAAGCTTCTCTCGCCGAGGCTCACCGCCGGTTTAATACCCGCTACAAAGTCATCATGTATAAAATCCAGGCTTTTCTTTTTTTTTAGTGTGGGCTGGAGATGATTTGACATCACATGACCCAGCGATCCACTAAACTACATGCATTTCTCCTCAAGCTTTGTGAAACACCAAGCACTGATGGAAACAGCAGACATTTTGCTGACTAGGACAGAAAGGTCAAAGTTCCTTCCGTCGTGCAACACCAACTGTTTTTCTGGAGGACAAGGGGAAGAAAACATCACATTAGTGGAGGCATCAGCACTTATGATTAACGCCCAGGGCTGGTTACAACCATGTGGTCATCACGACTTCTGTTAAATGACAGTGGGACACTCATGCATGTTCAGATCCTTGCAACACTTCCTCATTTACTCATGAGGCGGCAAGAAAAACAAAAAACGCTGTCCCTGCAGAAGATGAACTGGTATGTGTGCGCATAAATCGTTGGGGCGCGCGATCGATCGATCGGCCAATAAAATGGCGCCGGGGGGCCAGGTTTGATGAAATCGGGTGAGAATGATCTGTACCTGCACAACAAGCATGAGCTACCGCGGCTCCAAACATGTCGTGAGTCAACCAGGAAAAAAATGTATTTGTAATATGTGACACCTGTAAGGACAACGGAAGAAAAACCAAAAAAAACCCGATCCAGAGCTGCTCTCACCTTAAGCTGCTTCTCTTTCTTCTTGCGTACCTCCTCCCACTCGTTGACAATTCGCCCCCACAGGATCCACGAGTCCTCCTCCAGGTGGGAGAGGTTGGAGGAGGCGGAGGAGCTGGACACCAGGGAGGAGCCACTGTTTCGCCTGGAGCCGTTCATGGAGCGCAGCGACTTGCTGTCCGTCTCCAGCAGCCTGGAATGGAGGCACAGTTTGTAAGTCTTAAAGTAACGGATTCAAACACTGGAGTGAAAGTTGCTGCATTCCCATTAAAAGATAACTAGGGATTGGGAATAACAAAAAAAAAAGGGGGGGAGGGGGGACCCCACCAGGCCCCTCACTTATTAAAAGAAAATAGAGGAGCGCCAATTGCAATTTTCTTCGCCGATCACTGACTTTTTTTTTCTCTTTCTTGTTCTTGTCTTGAAGTTTTAAAATCATGCTCTTATTTTGAAGGAATACAGTGGACGTAGGTTTGTCGGCGTTGTGTATGTATTCTGACCAGTAGAAAGTTCATGTACGCTCCTTCCTCTTCGCTCTGCATTATTTAAACCAATTATGTGACATTTTGAAGGGAAAACAAAACTTTGTCAGCCTCGTTCAGTCTGTTAGCCACTGTGCTAAAGCTAGCGTCTTGAAACCTGCGATGCTCCTCAGGGAGATTATATACGAAGTGTGTTGTGCCAAATGTTTTCGGGGTCGTTCCTTCCGGCCTCTTTTGTCCTTACTGGTGTTATAAATTGAGAGCTGTGTGTCTCCTGGTTTACTCGTTTGATGTTCGGAGCTGTGCTAGCTCATAGCTTGATGTGAATGTACAGCAGGTTCCTAGAACCGGCGCTGCTAGAGCAGCTCAGGCAGGATCCTTTTCAGCAGGTTAATCTTTCACGGTGGAACTCTAATCAGTTTGTCGCTGGACTCGATGACAGGGTGACCTGATCAAGGATCAGTGTGCAGAGACGAGAAGCTGCAGCTCCAGAACCGTGTGGCACCGGGTAGCTCACCGCAGACGCACAAAGGATCAGAAATCTGATCTCGGAAAAAGGCCAGGGGCCCGGCTGATGACGCCACTGGGGGTGCTCCCGGAATGGATTGGGTTACCGCCACATTCGGGTCGGTTAGGAGGGAGAGCAATGGATGACAAGCAAGACCGAGCTTCTTCACACATATTGAGTTCCCTGTGGAGCTTAGACGTGAATATAAGAACCATCCTATAGCCTGAATTGGACAGGAACTACCAGTTATTCCACAATGCCAGCTACTGGGCCGTGAAATATCAACCTGAACCCATGTGTGCATCTCTGCTAATAATTCACCAGTAACCAAACACAACAGCAACATAGCTCCACTACAAAATGCAAAAAAAACCTCCAGGGAATTAGGAAAGAGTGATTCTAGTGATCAAAAAGAAAATCTTAATGGAATTTTCAGCAGTTCAAAAAAAAAAAAACGATTTGAAAACATTTTTTCTTCTTTGGAGCGTTTGAATGATTCCGACATCATGACAGAAGGACGCAGTTGAAGACACCAACAATACTGAGCGCCTTACCAAGATCGACTCATGACGTGCTCCTCATGTCTGTTGAGGAATTCTAGCGCGATGGAATGTCCTGATTTCACCGACTGTCAGCGTGAGTCTTCCTCAACCGTGTGACGCTGCTGAACAAATGCTCGTGCCTTTATCTGCTCTGGAGGGTACAAAGGCCTCGGGGCGAGCACACAAACACCGGAGACAGTGCAGTGGAACACAAACCAGAATATTAAGGTATGCCACCACCTCTGCTAACGCAACGGTCTCACAAACAACATTTTGTAAATAAAAGAGAAAAGGTTATGTGTTTGTGTGAGATGTCAGTCGGTCGCTACGAGGTAGTTGAGTTTAAGCTGGGGTTGTTTGTGGTCAGAGGCTGAACGGAAAAATATGGCCTGAATGTGCGTTGGGTGGATGCAGGGGTCAAAGGGCACTTGACACAATGACTTCTGTTCAGTAAATCAGAGTCAAAAATGATCCTTATTCCATAATTCTATCCCTGAAAACTTTTTGTCATCGTCTCATTCATGTTACAGTCGTTTCATGGCTCATCTTCAAAATTATACTTCCACAGACCTTAGTGGGAGGAAGAACTGTGTAGATTGGGGGGGGTCATTTGCATGTATCCGCCACTAGATGGAGCTTTATCTCGAAAGATCAAAAACTTATTGACGTTCGAATCGACTATTGATTTATTCTGCAAAAATCATATTTTACTCTATTACTTAATAATTTACTCACACGAAAGACATTTATTTTATTTGCAAAAGACCCAACTCCCTAACTGTTGGTCTGATGGACCGTTTGAGATTATCGAGAGTCACATATATTTTGAAGGGTTCAATCGGGGGGGGGGGGGGATTGCTTGTACACCTCCGTGGATTGGGGGCTTGTCTTGCGGACGACAGCAGGGTTGGCCAAGATCAACGGTTGATCTTGATGAAGGAGAGAAAACATCCCAAAAAGTGTGACTTGGCATTTTGAAGCAGCGGCCATGGCGGGCAGAGCGATGAGTCACCAACCGCTGCGTTCAACGGCGCTCCGGGGGGATGGCTCCGTTTCCATGCTGACCAGAGTGTTAGAGTCATGGGTGCGAGTCGCGAGCAGAGGAAGAATTCACAGAGCTGGCAGAGGAAGAGGCTTTGAGTCGCCCTCTAACAGTACTCTCTCTTCTCCCCTCTTTCTCTCTCGGTTTCTCTCTCTCTCTCTCTCTTTTCAAACCCAACCAGTCACGCTAGTGGGCCGCCCGCACTGAGTCTTGGTTCTGCTCGCGGTTTCCGCCTCGAGCAGTGGATTTAGTTTGCAAGTGAAGAACTGAGGAAGTTTTATTTTAGTTTAAAGCAGAAAAAAACCAACAGTTGGAGCGTGATTCTTCTGTTTGTGTTGGAGATGGAGTGACTTATGAACGCAAAGTCACGTTTTCTACGCTGAAGTTATAAATACTGCATCCAGATAGCAACGGCACAGCAAAGCAGCTAAAGCAGCTAAAGTAAATTAAGATTGTATAAGCCTCAAGCCAGACTCAAAAATAGTAGGGAAAGCCCATAAGAACCCCAAATAAACCTACTCTGTCATCCCTGATAGCAAGGGTGTGTCCCTGAAAAGCCTCCAATCCCCTGCGTTGTACTATCAATCCCTCTGATTGAACACCTCAAATGAAATGCGACTCATTGATAATCTCTAAAAGCCCATAATGACTCAAACTCACTATCTCTAAGAAGTCAGCAGTCTGCTCTAGGATCAGATCGCTGTGGTTCTGAGCTCCTTGAGTAGAATCGTAAAGAAGTAAAATATCATATATATAAAAGTGATGAAGAAAAACATATTCTTATCTCACCTCCACTGTAATCCTTCAAAATAAGAGCCCTTAAAATACATATTCATTCTGATTTTTAAACTTTGAAGAAGAAAAACAAAATCGGAATTAGACGATCAGACTTTATAAAAATCAGAGATGGGCCAAGAACATTTCAATCGGTGCATCTTTATACAGAAGTACGTGAAGAAACAAGTGGGGCAAAGGAGGTGTTTCCATTTCCCTACAGATCTCAGCGAATTCAGACCAAATCGGACCGACGGCTCAGAAACCCTCGCTCGGAAACTGATTTTGGAGATAAAGCTCCCCCTACTGGCAGAAAATGGCCATTGGTCTTTCCCAAAGTCAATCCAGTTCTTCCTCCCACTAAAGTATACGGTGCTATAACATTTGAATGTGACATAAAAACATTTTTTGAGTAAATGCGTTAAAAGAGAGGGTCTGTGGCAGCAGACGCAGAGACGACGCCTCCATCGTAGCCTCTGGTCCGGGGTAGAATTATCAGGAGGTTCTAGGTCCAGTCACAGACAGGATTATTTTTCATTTCTCCTCTCTAAGCTCCTGGGTTTTGCAGTCGATTCCCCAACATTTGAACCTGTGTGTTTCCTGTGTTGGGTTCTGTTGAGCCCGTGGATGAGACGGTCTCAGACGAGGCCACAGACCAGTGAGCCCATGATCACACACAGCAGAACCATCCAGAACCAGTCTGAGCTCCTTCTATTCCAAACTGTGTTCGGGTTACTGAGGCTTAGGTCAAATCATCAAATGACTTCTGGACAGGATTACATAAGTGAACTGAGCCTGGGTCTTTATGCGAGGAGGGAACAATGACACAAAGCTGGCAAACCGTTTCAGACAACAACTCCCAGTAAACCGGATCAACCCCTGAAATCCTCCAGAACCCGACAAGCTGGAGACTTTCCATCTTTGAGTTCTCCTTTTAGGGAAGTGGCATGTCACGACTTGCTGGAAGCGACTTTCCAGTCAGTGTGAAGATCAGGAGTGGGTGGGGGTTGGGGGGGTGGGTGAGCCATGAAATCAAACAAAATAATAAAAACACATTTTTTTGAATAGTGAATTGAAGAAACATCTATATATATATATATATATATATATATATATCCAAATATTTGTGTTAATTGTAGACCCTGCTTTGCATCTTCCTCTGACACACTTACTTCCCTGTTCCACTTATATTCATATTCTGGTTTTTCTTTTACTCACTTTTTGTATTTTTTCTTCCTGCTATTCTTTTCGAGCGTTCTCTGGCACCAGAATTAACTTTGAGATCAATAAAGTTCTAATTTGTCTTAAAGAAAAGGTTTGGATAGCTTCTTGTTAGCTAGGCCTACGCTGTCGCCTGGTTTGTTAACGCGATTACTCAAAAACTATTTCACGGCTCGTTTTCATATTTTATACCCACATGGACCTCAGAGCGAGGAAGAACGGGAGTGATTTTGGGAAAGGTCAGTTGCATATTTCCACCACTGGTTGGGTTATCCTCTAAATTTTCCGGGTCATAATTCCGCAGCCGTTGATACGATTCAGTCCAAATGTTTTGCGTATGAATGGACTCAAGGAGATCTACTTGTATGTATCCTCTTTTACTCACTAGGGGGAGCTGTTTTTACGAAAAAACACCATTTCTCGAACATAACTTGCTAACTGTTGATCCGATTTAGTCCAAATTTGCCTTATATGAACCGCCTCAAGGAGATGTAACTTGATTTTGTCGTATTTTACCGTGATCCGTCCAAATTGTGTCTAAATTTTATTGAAGAAATCTGTCTCATTTTATGAGCTCGGAAAAATCTAGTTTACTGTATTTATCTTCATTATTGAGTCGCTGTGGGATCTGATCCTAGAGCAGACTGCTGACTTCATACAAATAGTCAGGTTGAGTCAATGTGGACTGTTTGAGATTATTATAGGCTCAGTTCTTTAAAAATAAATTCACTATTATACAATAACTGACAGTCGAGAATACCTTGTTTCATATGTATTATTCCTCTTTCAAATACATTGTTAACTAGCGGGAACTGCCAACAGCAGATGGTGTTCACCATCAAGGAGAAGTCTGGGTACTGATTAACAGAAAATCAACAGATATTACTGATTAAATGTAGAGGTTATACCGCTGGAAGCACAGAGGGAGAAGTCAGAAACGCTCCAAGGGTTCACCTGTTCTGCTCCTCCAGTTTGGCGAGTAGCTCCACATCGTCAGGACTGAGGTCCGCGGGCGAAGACGGCGAAAGAGCGGGAGAGGACAGAGACGTGGACGAGGAGGTGGCGGGGGTCTGCAGGGATGTGGGTGTGGCCACCTGGCTAGCCATCTGACTGACCGTGTGGGACACCGAGTTCTTCACCCATGAGAGAGTAGAACTCAGCTTACCAGCAACCCTGTCTGTCGCCACCTGCAGGGGACAGAGGACAGCCGTTAGTTCACCGATTCATTTTGGAAATTTAAAAAAAAAAAAAAAAACCTCTTGTTGCTTAGCAACAGCGTCTAAATGACCTCTTGAACATTTCAGAGGACACAAAGCCCTAATTTCGTTATCTGCCTGCCTGCATGCATTAAAACACCTCTGGAGGTCAAAGTTGGAATGTTTCCGACGTGAAAAACAATGTGCGAATGACACTTTTCAATCTAAGAATGTCGGTGTGTCCTTCCGTAGTGTTGATAATTGTGAAAAACGCAAAAACACGATTAGTTGCAGTGACAATAATCGTGAAACCAAAATCTGATATTGTGGCATTCCTACGCGACAGCTCTAATCTTAAATCACATTATTATTCCTGTTTTTCAGCTGAACATGACTTTGCATCATATTAAAACTTCACTGAAGGTTCTGTTATGAGCTTCATCGGCAGCACAGGTCCAGCAGTCACCCCCCGGCATTCACGGATTCATTTATCCATCTCTGACTGTGTCCATCAAAACTTTAAAAAACTTTTCTCGTTTAAAAGCGTTTAATGTAAAAAGAAAGATGTTCCGTGCATATTTGTGGCTTTTCCTTTAAAGGAACAGTTCACCCCTTAACTGTATCCATCTATATTGTGTTGGTGGGTTTTACCACGTTTGGGCGATTTATGAAGTAAAGATTCTTTCTCTCTACTAAAATGGAACGAGATGGTACTTTATTCGTGGCATCAAAAATGTTTGAACAGGCTTGAAATACCCGGTATCCACTGCCACAGGTGCATTTTCTTAAAGGTGCATCGATCGATCGGCGCCATGATGCCTAGCTGATTCTACGCATGTACCGTACACGAGCACCAAACATTAGCTACCGTGGCTACAAACAAATCACTGTGAGTGAAGAAAACACAAAGCTCGCGCTTTGCGCCACCAGTAAGGACAAATGAAGCTGTGGAGGAACAACCCCAAAAAACAAACTTAATCACACGCTTCAAACTAATCAAACATAAGAACCTAGCAAGTTTCAGGAAGCTAATGTCGGCAGAGCGGCTAAAGCTAGCGATAGTGTGTATGCTGTCAGACATGTAGGGAGCCCCCGAGGTCCCTGAACAAAGACGACATAGAACATATGATGGACTGAACGAGAAAATAAGTTTTATTTTCACTTCAAAATATGTCATGCAATCGGTTTAAGGAGTTAATTTCAACGAGTCAGAACACATACACAGCGCCGACCAGCCTTTATTCCAATGTAATCCGGACGAGATGTAAGATCGGACAAGAAAATTGCAATCGGGGCACATCGCACATTTTATTGAAGATAAATAGTTATAAAGATGTTATTTACACTGTTAAATGACATTTATGCTAACTGCATAACTTATGAAAACGTAGTTTACTAGATATGCTTCAGACAAAAAACTTATTACAGACATAATTTATAGAGTCATTTTGATGTCAGTGGGATAATAGGGAGAGACAACAGAGAGGATGTGAACACATGTTGCCTAGAAATTATTATTATTCTTTTTATGTAGGTCAGGCGGAGTGGAAATCAATGTAATAAATCAGAGGAAATCTGCCAATCATTCATACCTGCTGTTCCAGCTGCATACAAACTCCACGGGGAAATCCAGCGTACATTCATTAAACATGAACAACTCAGAAAAAACAGGAGAATCTATTCAAATGTCAGTGGAAAAATAGTATCCTGAGGGTAATCCACACTTCTGAACCTTCGACCAGGAGCATGACACACGTCTCTGTAGTCATATGCTGATCATGCTGTCAGAAGGTCAAAGTGCTCCAGACGTCTCCGGCTGGAATCAGTGCAAACAGGAGGAAGATCTCGACGCACACAGAAAAAAAGTCCTGAAATTCGCCGTGCATCCGAGGGACACAAAAACAACAATGCCGCGAGCGATCGCCTTCAGCCTGGACACTGCCGCCGAGCAGGAAACCAATCATTAGATGCATCTTACAGAAACGATGACTCATCTCTCTGGGAGTAGAGCGAGGTCTAGAGAGGGCAAAGACACCAAACGACATAAAGGAGGGAAAGAATAAAAAGGAGGTGGAAGAAAAGTCTGCGCCGACAGGAATGTGCTTAGTGGAAATATGTTACCTAAGCTTTTTTCTTTTTGCTGAGTGACTTAAGAGTTACCACAAAAGCCAACACAGAAGGTTCGACTCAACGCCTATAGTACAATACCGCTCTGAAATAATACAGACTTATAACACCAAGGATTTCACGCAAGTTAAAACCTAAACTGGTTACCGCCATAAACACTGCACAGTTTAGTTGAAGGTTCCCTTTCTGGCAAAATAACAATAATAATAATAATAATACATTTAATTTATAACACACTTTACATTTGGATCAAAGCATTAATAAAAAATAAAATAATAACTATATAAAAGCCTGACCAAAAAGCAGCAATGTAAATTAAAGTTATAGGTTCTGCTAAAAAGGAAAGTTTTAAGTCCTTTTTTTTTTTTAAATGTGTCAGTCGTCTGTGGAGCCCTCAGATGGTCAGGGAGGGCATTCCACAGACGAGGGGCAGCAGAACAGAAGGCCCGATCACCCACGGTGCTGAGCTTAGTCCGGGGAAGGAGGAGGCGGTATGAGTGGGTAGAACGGGGGGATCCCTAAAGCATAGATATATTCCTCGGGTACAAGCTTATCACAATTATTAAACAATTATCGCAATTTAATCTAAGCAAACAAAAAAGTTTTGCATACTTGATAAATACTGGATGAAACAGAAAATGTCACTGTTTGCCCATTAATGACATCATATGTTTTGACTAAATTACTGAAGATGTTACCGTCAGCAGCAATCGGAGGCCTCGCAGGTTTCATTAATGAACGCCAGTCAAACGTGGAAAAAGACGTTTAAATACAGATCAAACTTAACTTTTCCGTTTCATCCAGATGTGTCCATACAGATGGAGAGAATTCTAAAAAAATCGTACAAAACAATTGTGGTGTTTGCATATGTCAGACGTAGAACGCGTGTTTTTGACTGGTTTTGCAGCGTGACAAACTCGATAATGTCAACAACCATCAGTATTATCTACGATGGAATAATAGGGACACAAATAGGAATCATTTTACGAAATTTCGGCTTCGCCTTAGAATGGAAATATCATAAAAGCGTCGCTCAGAAAGTGACACGTTTTTTTTTTTGTACAATTCGGAATTTATTTCACGTCAAATTACGACTTTTTCTCACGACATTACGACTTCATTCTAGTACAACCATGACCCAATCCCCATATAACTCTGACTTTATTCTCCTGTCAGTACCACTTCATTCTCGTTAAACTATGACGGCAGTCTTCGTAAAATAACGGCTTTATTCTTACAAAATTACGTCTTTACCCTTGAAATATTAAGATATTTTGCAATGGGGCCAATCACTATATAATATATATATATAATTTATATACACACATCAATATTAAAATCTAAAATTGAATAGGTTTTAATATCTGTATCAGAAAACGATATCATATTATATTACAAATTCTATCTCGGGGGTCTCTAGGCTCTGAGGAGGCCAAGTCTATTTTGAACAGAGAGAAACAGGAAGCTGCTACGCCAAACTTGTGTTGTGTCAGGTAATAGTTACGGACCTTCATGCACAATATGACATTACAGCTGAACTAACAGATGCTCCTTTTGTTTGTACATGGCAGATGACCCATGTCACCCCTAAACTATGGAAGGTACCACCCATACCGCAGATAAAAAAAACATCTCAGCCATAAAGAGTTTTTATCATGTTCAACAAAACGACAATTCCAAAGAAAGACGATCCCGACTGGTTATAATAATAATAATAATACATTTAACAGAGATCACGGTTCTTGTACAGTCGGATATTCCTTGATGTCCAACTAGGAAAATACATCACTAAATCATTCTTAAGAAACTTCTCATGCTGATTTGCCGTTTTCTCAAAACAAACACCAAATTAAAACGTTTTAATGATATTCACATTTTTACAATTTGGCCCCAAAATACAAAAAAAGAGTTTATAATGATGAGTGTGAAACTACGGGTTGCTAAAATAACAGGATTCCAAGCAGCGACAGACACGCCCTCATCCTGCAGGAGACGACTAACGGCTGAGTGCAGAGAAAAGTGACGCAGCACTTTTCCCAAACATATCCTACAAATGATCAAAACAAGAAATGGGATTATTCCATCCTTAATGAGGAGCATTAATCAAATTCCAGATTATACCAATGCACTCCTTTATAATATATCATAAGTAAATTGCAAATGTTGTGACTATAGGATCGATGACGCTCCTAAATTGGTACCAGGACATGGGAATGTAAGGCCACAAGAAAAAGCAGAAACGTATTCAGATCAAATATCACATTATTTTTGCGCGGTAACATCGTGTCCTCACACTGACGCTAAGAATCCCGACATCCTAGGACGTAAATTGAGAATATGAGTTGAACTTTATGGTACGATAATTTCATGCCATTCAATTCAGGCTAAGAAAGGGGATTCCAGATATCCCTCTACCCAGCAATGCTTCCCAGCTCATGCTGAGGCGCTCCCAGACCAGGTGAGATCGCCTCGCCAAATCCTGCCATGGGATCTCTTCCCAGCTGGACGCGCCCAGGAATCCCCCACAGGGAGTTGCCCCTTGGTGCAATAATGACAATATCCATGTCCACTAGAAGGTGCTATAGACTTCTTTTCCTGGCGAGGGGAGCAAAGGTGGCGGTAAGACTGTGATTGGAAAGAGAACAAAAGAAGGAGAGGAATGGTGGGGCCTCTGGAGGAATGTAACTGCAAATGCAAAGTCTACTTTGTAAACAAGGAAGGGTTCAATGAGGTGAATATGTCATATGTTTGGCGTCACAATCAGGAGACAGTTTTAGCCGAGCTGTAAGCCCATCAGAAAAACAAAACAGGACAAACTTAGCTCGACCAAACTATCTCCTATTTAGAGCGAGATAAGATAAAAACTCTGTCCATCAAATACTTACTGTGGAGGAAAAAGGTTAACGGAAAACTCTGAAGATGCCGATTGTAAGGATAAATGCCACAACAACAAAAATGGGTCGGAAACACCGTCGACTCGTACGCTTTTCATGTAACAATGAAACAAATAATTGAGGTGGAGGAAGACCACTTGTGAAGGTCTCTGATCAGGTGACGCGGGACAGATGTGTGACGCGTTTTTCTGATAAAACGCGTCACACAGCTGTTCTGATTCAACGCGCCTGTAAACACCAGATCCGGTTAGATCACTGCTAACGTAAACACTTGAATGATGTCAATCATAATGAAGAACAGTGTCCATGTAAAGCCAGCTGGTGACTCCTAGTGAGGAGGAGGACGCCCCGCAGAACTAACTACAGAGAGAGAAGATGACCATGTAGACTTACACACCCTGAGGACCCACGTGGAATCTGGCCTTATTAATGAGGGGGCTTGTTAGTGGGTTTAACTTGGGAGAAAAAGCAAATCCCAAGCTGGTTTTTAATTAAATCTCGGAAGAATGACCTGAAGTAGCTATTCTGGGAGCAAAATATGAGCAGACGTAATTAACAAGAACAGAGGAAGACCATCCTCTGAGGTCCAGGTGGTCTTCGAAGACATTCCTCTCAGTAAACCCAGCCATCTTAAGCCAGGCTTCTTTATAAATCCTGACCGCAGAGATTGTTTCAGCATTTCTTAGCCAAAAACCTCAAAGGGGCCCTCAGACGCAGTTTGCATAGCTAATGAAACCCACAATGAGGCCAGAAGGAAGCGACTTCAGGACGACTGGAGAACGGCGAGAGGCAGGAGATCCGTTCTTTTCCCTTTCCTCTGATTCAAAAGTACTCAGCACCTTCACGACGCTGCGATACAGAGCAGGCAAAAAGCCAGGACGAAGGTAACAGTACAAGATTCAGTCCGTGAAGTTTTTCCAGCTGTCATCTGGAGGTGAAATATGACAAAACGTTCGTGCCTTTATCTGACGATAGTCTTTGATCACATGCCATGCCTAGACAGCGGAGAACAAAACTGTCTGGCTCAGCAGGAGAGCACGGTTATCTTCAGGGCGGGGGGGGGGAATGCCTTCCGTGAGCAGCGTGAGGGCATTAAAACACAGGCCTGACTTACAATAACACCCTCGCACTGAAGGAGAAAGGCATTTCAATTCACATGCGAAGGCGAGCGCAGATTTTCCTAGTGTACAATCAGCATTTCAATGGTCCCGCTGAAGGCTATTCTTCCACATGCTGGCACAGAATCAGACCCACAGCCGAAGGCTAGAACTTTTCTATACCAGGCATGCAAAGTCTACACCGGAAAAAGTACTCTACCGACATACTAATATCAACTTTGGTCATGTTTTCTAGTTTAGTCCGTATAATCATCATATGTGGCATTACTTATTTAGAGAATCACTTCTTTCCTCTGGTTGCTTCTTCATGCAACTGATTTTGTTTCTTAGTTTTCACCGAAACTAAAAAGCAGAAACTCTCCTTGGTCTCAAACATCACTGTAACCCCCTCAGGTACTCCATGTTCCCACGCATCTATGGGTGGGAGGTCACAGTAAAGCTTCTGAAGCTTTGCGTCGTAAATCCAGCAAGTACAGACATGTGTGTCGGAACTCAACAACTGGTCTCTTGTAGATAGAGATCGCAGACGAACATCTGTTCATGAGCATCGGGGAATTTAACATATATTTAGGGCGAATCAACTGAGCCAAAGGAGTAGATCCAGGATCTGTTTCCATTTCTATAACATTGAGAGATAAAAAAGAATGTTGGGAGCTCAACGGCTCACGACAACCGCTCCAAACATCTCGCAAGTAAACCAGAAAAACACAAACCTCGCAATTTATAACGCGAGTAAGGACAAAATAACCTGTTGAGGAAAAACCCCGAAAAGACGTTCAGCACAACAAACTTAATCACACATTTCACATTTATTCACCCAGAGGAACATATTAAGTTAAGAAGCTCGTTTTACCAGAGCGGCTTAAGCTAGCAGGAGCTCAGAACCAGCCGCAAGGCCTGAAGTCCCCGAATAAAGCCAAATTATAACATATAATTGACTGAACAGCGCTTACAAAGTTTTATTTTCACTTTGAAAAAATGCACCGCGAGGAGGCCGGAGGGTTCATGAATCTTTAAACAGGTCAGAACACATACACAATGCCGTCCAGCCTTGTTACGTCCACTGCAATCCTTCAAAAATAAGACTTTAAATACATTACTCATTATGACTTTTTAAAGCTTTAAAGAAAAAAATGTGAATCGGCCAAAATCAGCTGGTCAGACTTTATAAAAGTCGCTGACCGTTGATCGGCCAAGAAAATTTGAATGTCGAAATAAATGATTAATAATAATAATAATAAAACAGTAGTGATAAGATCATAAAAAAAGTAAGTGAGATGATAATATTAATAATAATAACTGTGCACTGGGTGCAATACAATGTGCAAAAGGGGAGTGGTGGGCCTTGGCGGAGGAATGGTGTCTGCTGAGAGCAATTCTGGTTCCAACATTGACTCATAGATGGGTTTACACAGACAGCCTAATTTCAAATAGAGTCGGAAAGGAAGGAAAACGCTGCATGGAAACACCCCGGTCTACATCGGCGAGTCATTAACTCACTACAGGACTGCAACTTTGAAAGAGTTTCACATATTTGGACGGTTAGATTGACGAAAAGTCACTTCCGCGCTTTCCTTCTTTGTTGTATTCTTCTTCTGGGCGCTTGTTGGCGGTCGGCACCCAGCTCATCGTAGCATTACCGCCACCTTATGAACTGGAGTGCGGATCGTCTGCGCGTGTCGGAAACCGATTAGATGAGACGATGCATGTAGACATCGGGGCGGAAAAGATCACAGGTCATGTAAACAGGCGAATTACATTGCAATTCGCATAGGAGAAAAAGTGTCCCGTGTAAACCCGTCGACTGAGCTGTGATTTCTTTAACACAGCGACTGGAGTTCCGAGAGCCGGATAAATTCCGCCAAAGTCCCCCAGGTAATTAGCTCATCAATAGAACCACTCCATTGATGAGCTAATGCAGAGCTGTGAAGGAGTATTTCACCTCATTCCCGATTCCTGTGTCTCCTACTAAACTGTCTTAAATCTTCGGAAAACACATTCCAACATGACAAAAGGAAACTTGAGAAAATCATTTAGGCTCTTCTCATGTAAAAGTTGAATCTTCTATTTATGAGGATTAGCCTTTGTTTTGTGATAAAGTAAGTTTGATGACGCCACAGTTTAGAACGACACACAAAAATAGAAGCAATCCAATTCTTATTTACAGCACGGCACTCTTAGAAGTGCTTCACTTGAGCGTTTCCATTTTTCCTCCTTCTGTGAGGACCCTCTCCTTGAGGTTATGAATACACTCAAAGGAGTATTACTCAGTTGTGGTTGGGCTATTAATAGGGCACTTTAGTAGTTTACTGGCTCAACAGGCTGTGAGGTCCAGTATCAGATCATGTCTTCCAAAACAGAACAAGCCTAAACTTTGCTTTTCCATCCCCACCTTAAGCCTCATTTATATTTATCACCCAAACTGTAATAATGTCTGACAGTACAGTAGGGAGTGTTTTCAAATATGTATCGTTGTTGTCTCTTTTCCAAACAGTTAAGATATCCCTAACTGCAACACAACAAATACCTCAGCAGGGCAATTTGGATTCTTCATGCTCTCATGTGTCAACAACATTAATGTTTACATGCTGAAACAGGAACAAGGTATTAAGCCCCCATCCTCTTGCAGGATCGCTGGTGTAGTGAGCTGAGGGGGATTTTCAGCAGCACAATGCTAACACCGATGAGATCAACGAGACTAAAACACATCAGTGTTTCAGAAATAGACCAAACAGAAAAAGTCCAATCTATTACTAACTTTAGCTTTTGTTTCCAGGCGATAGCTTGAGTCTTTAGGGAGCCACTTTATTAGTTTTTTCCCTAACTAAACATCTACCAGTTATGGCAATGACATGCTAGTATAGCGACAACACAAATGCATTAATTCAACAAAGTAGGCTTCAATACGAAAGTTCAACTAAATATTAACAATACTATTATTTTCCGAGTTAGTGTTAAATTCCATTAATTAGACACGGCCCGGAAAAAAAACAATGACATCCTTTACCTTGAAGCGTTTTTAACCAGCCGCAGCAAACGTCGTCTGATTCCCATGAAAGAAAATGTAGTCCTGCTATGAAGAGAGCATGTGTGTTTTTCCAACACTTTGTCCGAATACATTAGCTATTTTTCCAAGTTAGCATGGCTAGATTTTCCTCTGATGGCTAGTAGTGCCAAGTTAGCTGGTCCCGTCGATCGTGGCGCCCTATCCCGCCCCCATCGCACTCTGATTGGCTCAGCGTGAAGGTGACGTAGCATTGTATTCTGTGATTGATGGAACATGAGGTTCTTCTATTGAGTTCGCCGAGTTCGCTCGAAAGTGTTAAGCCGTCGGAGCGAGAGTGAGTTTGGTTTTTACTTACTTAGATTTTTAAACATCTATCTAATTATAAAGTCTATGTGGATCTACTTTAAACATCGACTCATATGGAACACCTCAATTTCAAAATCTCCTGATAAGAATATGAAGTGGAGGTGTCAAAGCTGAAGATGTTCAGATGTTCTCTGGGAGTGAGGAGGATGGACAGGATTAGAAAGGAGACATCAGAGGAACAGCCCAGGTTAGATGTCCTAGTCAGAGAGGCCAGATTGAGATAGTTTGGACACGTGAAGAGGAGGGATAGTGGATCTACTGTTCGAATACAACATCCATTCATTTATCCATTTTTATGTTACCACTTATCCTCTTCAGGGATCACAGGGGGGCTGGAACCTCTGCAGCTGACAATGATCTAAAGGCGGGGTACACCCCAGAGGATTCACCAACACATTGAGATGTAAAAAAGACATTCACTCTGAAATTCTCACCTATTGGCAATTCAGAGCCACCACTTCATAAATGTTGTTTTTGAAGTGCAGGAGGAAGCAGGAGTATCTGCACCGAACAAACCCAATAGATAAAGGTGTTGCTGTACCAGCCAGTAATGCAACATGCTGTAAATTAGAATATTTATTACCCATTCACACAGACATTCACCCATTCACACGATCATTCACCCATTCACACAAACATTCACCCATTCACACAAACATTCACATGATCATTCACCCATTCAAACAAACATTCACCCATTCACACAAACATTCACCCATTCACACAAACATTCACACGATCATTCACCCATTCACACAAACATTCACCCATTCACACAAACATTCACCCATTCACACAAATATTCACACAAACATTCACCTATTCACACAAACATTCACACAAATATTCACCCATTCTCAAAAACATTCACCCATTCACACAAATATTCACACAGACATTCACCCATTCACAAAAACATTCACCCATGCACACAAACATTCACCCATTCTCAAAAACATTCACACAAATATTCACCCAAACATTCACCCATTCACACAAACACTCACCCATTCACACAAACATTCGCCTTTTCACACAAACACTCACCTTTTCACACAAATATTCACCCATTCACAAACATTCACCTTTTCACACAAATATTCACCCATTCACACAAACCCTCACCCATTCCCAAAAAAAATTCAAAGAAATATTCACCCAAACCTTCACCCATTCACACAAATATTCACACAGACATTCACCCATTCATACGATCATTCACCCATTCACTCAAATTTTGAGTCAGACAATAGTGACTGAAAATGAACTAGACCCAGAGCTGACAAAGACATTAAAGGGTTCCTTCCACCGACATGGTCACTGACTCAGTCTGCTGTTTGTTCTCCTACACTGGGAGACGCTGTAAGAGAAGATGCTGGATGACATCGTACCTTGAGGTGTCCCAGAACCGCGAAGTCTTACCGTGTCCACATAAATCTGACAGATTCTTTCAGGTTCTGTTCCAAAGTTGTGAGTCAGGTTTCGATGGCCCTTCTCACACCTGATTGGGTTTGGAGGCGGTTTTCTCCACATGCGTCTCTTATCTTATCGGACATAACTTACCGTTGAATCATTGCTGAGAGCAGAAAAATCGCTTTTTTTTAGGCCGACTGGAGATTTGAACCAAGTCCAGGTGAGTTGTCTTCATGGCAGAATCGGAATGAGAAAATAAGATATGTCCATTCTTGATCCGGGGTTAATCCTCGCAAATGTAATATGTAAACACGTATAAACAAATATGCCAGAAAAAGAAAGGAGAAAAAGACGACTCAGCGATCTACGCTGAAGTAGACGCTGCCGCCGCCGCTGTTTTTAATGGATCCACACACCCAGCTGTCCCTGAGTGAGAGGAGCCAGCTGACACCTACGATGAAGAAACCACATCAGAGGAGGCGTGATGAGGCGTGATGAGGCAGAGAGGCTCCACTCACATTCCAAACAGCTAGAAATCCTACTTTTCAGGTTTCTCCTGGGAGCGGTGACGTATGCCCTGCTTTTCTGTTGAACACTCCTCTCTTCATACAAGAAGCTGAAAAGCTGCTGACGTGGTTGGCTGATCTTCACAAAAATCTGTCTGCCACCCAGTTGTCCGTCACAACCTCCAGTCACGTGTAATTATAGCTGTGAGCTCACCGCGGCGAGACAGCAATTACCCCTGATGAGGCGGCGAAAGAGGTGACAGGAATGGAAATAAATGGTACATGGACTGTACTTATAGGGCCTCTCAAAGCGCTTTACAACACCAGTCAGCATTCACCCATTCACACTAACAATCACACTAACATTCACCCATTCACACTAACATTCACCCACTCACACTAACATTCAACCATTCACACTAACATTCACACTAACATTCACCCATTCACACTAACATTCACCCACTCACACTTACATTCAACCATTCACACTAACGTTCACACTAACATTCACCCATTCACACTAACATTCACCCACTCACACTTACATTCAACCATTCACATTAACATTCATCCATTCACAATAACATTTACCTATTCACACTAACATTCAACCATTCACAGTAACATTCACCCAGTCATACAAGCATTCACACAAACATTCAACCATTCGCACTAACATTCAACAATTCACACTAACATTCAAACATTCAGACTAACATTCAACCAGTCACAGTAACATTCACCCAGTCATACAAGCATTCACACAAACATTCACCCACTCATACAAACATTCACGCAAAACACTAACACTCCGATAAGTGGACGCAGTGGCACACCTTACAAAGACAGCTATAAACACTTTGAAGATCCCATGAAGCTCCGTCACTGAAACCACTTGACTGCCTCTCTTTTCTCCCCAGACTGCTGCTAGAGCCTCACCCAGATCTGGTTCACCTTTCAGAACTGGTCCGGTTTTCTACGGCTGGAGAGGAACTAGAGCCCAATCACTACGTCAAAGAAACATTCGTCACACATGTTGTGTCACAGAGGCACCAGTTACGCATCATTCTGTATAAGGAGCACCAGAGCCATGATGTCACATGATGTCAGCCTATGATGTCCCCGATGTCTGATGCTTCTGCCAGTGTTGGACATATTTATATTCTATCTATCTGTCTATCTATCTATCTATCTATCTATCTATCTATCTATCTATCTATCTATCTATCTGTCTATCTATCTATCTATCTATCTATCTATCTATCTATCTGATTTGACTCAAGCCTGCTGTTACGCTCCAGCCCTCAAGGGGGCAGAGCGCTGAACTCAGTGCAACATTGCGACTCAAGGCTCATCCTGTGACGCACTATTTACCGCGCATGCGCACGACGGTACTTCCTTTTCCAAGTGCAGCGGAGTCTGGCCCCGGTCTTTGGCTCCGAGCTCCTAATTTAGGAGACAAAAAGACTGCAAAATGGTTCGTAATTCATCCCAATATGTGTGTCCATAAAAACCAGTGACAGACTTGATGTGATGCGAGCCGTCAGGTGGTTGAAAACATGCCGATGACGCTCAGATGAAGTTAGATTGAATGCTGTTAGCGCTTACCGGGTCCGTCTAAACGTGGCCTTCTGGCCACTTTCACAAACTTTCCACTTCCTGTCATGTATGAGCAGCTTACCCAGATGTTTTCTAAGGTTTAAGACGCAGGTGTATGTGGGTCAACGCCCCCTCAAATTACATTTTTAATGCATATCTTCCACTTTACCTAGCTACCAATGCTTCGTTCCTATTGGATGTGGATGCTAATGCTAACTGTGCTAGCGATGACAACCACAACACGGCGTTTACTTTTTTTGTGACATGAAATGTTTGAGCCGGTCTGTTCTCTTTCAGGGTTTTGTTAAAGTTGTCAAGAACAAGGCCTACTTCAAGAGGTATCAGGTCAAATTCAGGAGGAGGAGAGGTGAGTCCCCCCAGTTCCTGTTGTCTTCTGCCTTACCTCACGCACAGCTTATTTTAAGGATCCTGTTAAGTGACTGAAGTGTTTTCCTTCCAGAGGGAAAAACTGACTTCTTTGCCCGTAAGCGCCTGGTCGTTCAAGATAAGAATAAGTACAACACACCCAAGTACCGGATGATCGTCCGCTTCTCCAACAGGGACATTGTCTGTCAGGTGAGCAGACGCCTGCCTCGGTTTCTACCTGTAAACATTTGCAAAGTGGAAGTCTGATACTCCCAATATCAATCTCACTGTGTTTGGCCTCACGGAGAGTATTCCAAGTAATTGCTGTACCATTTTGTATTTATCCGATGTGAGAAGTAAAGGATATTCGCAACAAATTATGCAGTCTAATACCTGAATATAGTAGTGCTAAGACATTTCCAGCATATGCATATACAAAGAACAAAATGGAATGGAAATATTGCTGTTTCCAATTTTTTAATTAGAAGTATTGCATTTCACCGCAAGTAAATAAATGACAGAGTATTTGACAGAGTTTGGATAGTATTGCGGCGTGTGCTATCAGGACAGAGTTCAGCGTGGTGACCGTCTGGGGTCAAAACTCTTCTTTCTTTTCATTTTATCTGATGGTATGTGCTTTGATGAAACAATTTATTTTCCAGAGGGCAGGCGGTAGAACATATGATGGACAGGGCCGGTTGGGTTCTTTAGAATTTAGGATACAGGAGGTGTAGAGATCCTCCAGGTGTGTTATTTTTCTGGGCTGGTATGACTTTCTACATAGCCTAACTATATCTTTACTGCTTTTTGGAGCTAGCTGAGGTAGTGTGAGCATCTGATCAGGATGCCATATGTTGGTTTTTGTTTCGGACTATATATCTAATCTGGTCTGGGAACACTTTCGGATCCCCCAGGTTGAATTTGAGAGTTTTGAAGCGGAGAGGGACGGCTGGAATGTCCTTCTTAGCCTGCTGCCACTGTGACCCGACCCGGGATGGATGGATGAATGAATGAATGAATGAAATTTTGGGACAGGACTGTGCTCTAAATCCAAGATTGCATTTGTTTCAGATCGCCTATGCAAAGATTGAGGGCGACATGATCGTGTGTGCTGCCTACTCACACGAGCTGCCGAAATACGGAATCACCGTGGGCTTGACTAACTATGCCGCAGCCTACTGCACTGGTCTGCTGGTGGCCCGCAGAGTACGTATATGATCGACCACTGCGTCCTTTCTTTTTATTCAACACAGGTTTAGTTCTGTTGTAAAACCGGAGTTGTGTGTTTGTCTTCAGCTGCTGAACAAGTTCGGTCTGGATAAGGTGTACGAAGGCCAGGTGGAGGTGACGGGCGACGAGTTCAACGTGGAGAGCGTCGATGGTCAGCCAGGCGCTTTCACCTGCTACTTGGATGCTGGGCTTGCGAGAACCACCACAGGCAACAAGGTGTTCGGTGCCCTGAAGGGAGCTGTGGATGGAGGCCTGTCCATCCCACACAGGTAACAACTCCCTGGTGGATCTGCTGAAATGCTCTGCTCTGAAATGTGAAAGTAAAATCAAACTTTCTTAAGGTGGTGTGTTAGGGGATATCCCGCGTTCCAAGAGAGCGCCACTAATGATTTCATTCAGTATATTGAAGCCAGCTCTATAATGGTAGTATTTCTATCTGTGTTATCATGGGGTCTCAAGTCTAAAACCCAATTTGAATTTCAGGCATAAAGTTCAAAATACTTTGCGGTATTACGAAGGCGGTCTTTAAAATGTTAATGATTATGGGGAAGTTGTGACAATCCTATTTAAAATGCAACTAATATTTTTTTATATGCTGCGGTCTTGAAATGATTCTTAGATTTCATTTAACAAAGTCTTAAAAATGAGATGGAAACCCTTTATCAAAAGTCAAAGTCTCTGCAGTGATTGACAGCCTTCTCCAGCAGCCTTGTTAATACTGACTACTCAAACGTTAAACCACACTGCCATGTAGCTTCCTGTTGCCCTGGAGGTCAATTTGTCTGAGGGCAGCATAAGTTTTCTGATAAGTGCTTGACAGTTCTAGTCCCTTCCTGTTCATAACAGTGTTGCACTTGTTTTCGTGCTGAAGTGGGCGTGCGAGCGGATTTTGTTCTGTGTCTCACGCATGTTTGGTGACGGCTTTAACTCCCCTGATTCAGCGTCATTGCGTTGGGGATGTTTGCGTGAGGGAGATGTCGCTTCAGGTGTCTGATGTTCTGCTGTTATGTGTTCTCGGGGCACAATGCCAACGTTTAACAGTTTTATCCACCACCATTCTTCTTCCACTCTTTTACTAGAACAGAAAACTAGTTAACTGTATTTATCTTCATCATTGAGTCACTGTGGGATCAGATCCTAGAACAGACTGATGACTTCATACAAATAGTCATTTGAAATTTGAACATGTTTTTTAGTGTGTTTTGTTGGATTCGTCTATTTCTCACCTGCGTCCTCTGGGTTTATTCTTAATTGTATTCTCACACGCAGCTTTTCTCCTCCGGTCTGTCTTTTGCCCGGGTTCAGTTTCCTTTCAACACCACTGCATCACGTGATCCAACACCACTCTCTCATAGGAGGGCGTCAATTAAAGCCGCTGCCTTGCTGTGGTTATGAGTTCAAACGCTGCAGGACCGTTGGGCCTCAGAAATCTAATTGCATATGCGTCCGTATCGCGGTTGCAACCTTTTTATGACTCATTTTTTAGTTTATTCTCACTCATCCTGGTCATGATATTCCTTTGAGGTTGAATCTGAAGCAGCTGGACTTGTTTGAATTTGAAGAAGTTTCGGTTGAGTTCCGCTGAGAGCTCCAGTTGTCCTTCATGTTTGGCACAACTAATGGAATCATGCATGTGAAATACCAAAAATTCAAATTATAACAGTCCTAAAAGGGCCTTAAACGTTGTGAAACCCTGACCTGCTCTGTAAATAGTTAATACAACATTTGTCTGCGTTCTTTGATCAGAAAGTAAATCTGTGCTGCGTGAACACATGATCTCGCCAAAGTTTACTGAGGTCATGTGAACACGGCGTGAACTAGAGCTAACCGCATAGTGAGGATCCCAAATGAACCTTACTCTTCATTCATTCAACCTTACAATCAGACATAATCACCAGGGCATAATTAACAAGAGAAGAAACAGAATAGAATAGAAGACGGTGAGTTGTGTTGAGTTTTGATGTTTAACACGCAGGACTTGAAGCATCGGTCAATGGCTTGTGTTGGTCAATAACAAACAATAACAAACAATAACAAACAACAGTTTTAAAAGGCATTTGAGGAAAAAAGGATGAAGTCAGTGACTCTCATAAAAACATATTAGTCAGATAACTCCACCGCTAACGGCCGTTTAAATTGAACCTGCTGGTTTACCACTTGTCTTTTCCTCCCCCAGCACCAAGCGCTTCCCTGGTTACGATCCAGAGAGCAAAGAGTTCAACGCAGAGGTCCACCGCAAGCACATCATGGGCGTCAACGTGTCCGAGTACATGAGCTACCTGATGGAGGAAGACGAGGATGCGTACAAGAAGCAGTTCTCCCGGTTCATCAAGAACGGAGTCGCCCCGGATTCGGCAAGTCCCGTTCTTTTTTTTTTTTCTCCTTTAAGCTCACCTGTACACTCTATAAACGTCGTTACGTACTTATCTGATCTGATTAGACAATTTTAGACCCATGTGTCAATCAAGAATTCTCAATCTGAAGTCATTAACTCCCTCTTAATGAGACGCTTAGGTCACCAAACAGTCTGCAACATTATGGAATCACCGCCGCGTCTGCCTCCCATCCTTTGAGTTGACACAAAACATCAAACGCCGTCATGGATCACTTTTCAGTTTGACTACCCCATAGACTTAAGAGCGAGGAAGAACAGGATTGATTTTGGGAACGGTGCATTGCTTAGTTCCGCCACCAGGAGGAGTTTCATATCGTTGGTTCAAATTTTGGTCCATATATATTTATTGTAAATGACAATTATTCTAAAAGTTCATTTTTCAATACATGGGGAGTTGATTATATTTTATGAAAAACACTTTCCGACGGAACTTCCTGTTGGCTGTAGGGGACGGCGGCGTGGGCGCGGTTTAACATGCATCGGGACAAATGGTCCCACTTTCTTAGACGTGATTGTATTTGGATCTTCAGCACGACTAGAATAAATGGAAACGCATTGAAGTTATTTTTTTTCACCCGTCTCAGATTGAGGAAATGTACAAAAAGGCTCATGCTGGAATTCGCGAGAACCCTGTCCACGAGAAGAAGCCCGTCAAAGAAGTTAAGAAGAAGAGGTGAGCGATCTTGTGATGTATCTGTTTTTGGAAGGAGTCTGATTCTACATCATCATCGCCTTTCAAACGCTAACTGTGCTGCATTCCTTTAGATGGAATCGTGCCAAGCTCTCTCTGGCCCAGAGGAAGGACCGCGTCGCCCAGAAGAAGGCCAGCTTCCTCCGGGCTCAGGAACAAGAGGCTTCAGACTGAGGCGTCCGTCTGCGTCAGAAGATATTTGTTCAATAAATGTATAAAAAAAAAATCTGATGAGTGCTTCGTGTCTCATTTGGGGAATTATTTATTAATACGGTTTAATTAAACTACTATGGCGTAAACGCCCACTTCCTGTTCATAACTATCCTTCAGTCAAACTAACAGACGGAGGGTTTTCACCGCCGGGCATCAAGTTTTACTCCTAAGAGTCACACAAGGGACAGAAACACCGTTGAATGGGTAATAATTCTATAAGGAATGCTACTTTTATGGTTGACCACCGTCTAAACGAAGCCCCTTAATCAAAAGTCCAGCACATCATGTCCAGACACCAGCTTCTCTTATGAGCCCCCGAGGGGAAGAAGTTCTCCGGGTCTGGTGTCTGATGGCCGCTCCCCCGATGCTGCACCTGAAACGAAACCTTGGAGGTCTGGAAGCGAAGCATCTCTGGGTCACACTTCACTGTGGGTTAGGTGGTCTTTTCATTAAGTGCTTGATTCTCCCCGCTGATCCACCGACCCCCGAGACTTGATCCGGTGTCATCACAGTACCGCACGCCATAGCTGTGACCCTTTGAGTGACTTGGACTCGGGTCAGCGGTGGTGTTATGGGTTTGGATCTGGAAAAGGGCCATGGTGGAAATTCAGCCCCATGCAAGAAAAATGGCGTGTAGGAGTTTAAGTCTTTGAAGGTTTGACTCGGTGTTTGAGTGTAAACGTGTCGTTTTTAGTCGTCAACCCTCGAGGCTCGGCGGTCATTTTCTCCATCGTTTATTATTAAATCTGATTTGTTTTTACCTTTTTGACGCCCCCACCAAAGTGTCACCCACGGCTTTCTGCGGTAATAAGAACTTTATTTATATAGCAACATTTTGGAAACCCAAAAGGACTAGTGGGTCATAATCTGAGCTCAGGAATAAAGAATTAAAAAAGAAACTC
>VRLP01006463.1:0-28319 GCA_009660295.1 Lophius piscatorius
TCTGCTGCCTTCGACACAGTTGACCATGGAATACTCCTACACCGCCTACATCACACCACTGGACTCACTGCCACCGCCCTAAACTGGTTTCAATCCTACTTCATCGACAGAACAGAATACATTTCCCTTGGAAGTTCAAGGTCCCGGACACAAACCGTCACTTTTGGGTTCCCCCAGGGATCAGTCCTTGGCCCCATTCTCCTTATACTGTAAAAAAATTGCAAAAAAATTGCAGCCATGGCAACGCACCCCCCTACCTAAAAGAACTACTTACCCCACTGACCTCAACACGATCCCTCCGTTCTACCCACTCATACCGCCTCTTCCTTCCCCGGACTAAGCTCGGGCCTTCTGTTCTGCTGCCCCTCGTCTGTGGCCCTCCCTGACCACCTGAGGGCTCCACAGACGACTGACACATTTTAAAAAGGACATAAAACTTTCCTTTTTATCAGAACCTATAACTTTTAATTAACATTGATGCTTTTTGGTCATGTTTTTCTATAGTTATTATTATATTTTTTATTGATGCTTTTATCTATTTTACTTTGTAGCACTTTGAGATTAGATCAAAATGTGAAGTGCGTTATGAATTGAATTTATTATTATTATTATTTATTATAAATGTTAAACCTCTTATTGTTGCAGGAAACAAAGATCCGCCCACAACAATAAGTCTTTTTGAGCAAACCTGTTTAGTTAAAGTTTGACAAACACATTCCCACAAAAGGATGGCTTTAGCAATCAGCCATAACATTCTAACCACTGACAAGATAATATTGATTATCTTGATACTATGGCAGCTGTCAGTGGGTGGGACAAATTAGACGCACACTACAACATAAAATGTTACTGTCTGTTTGTTTTTTCTTACCAAGGCTAAATTTAAGTCAGTTTTATTTTCTAAATGTTCAATAAAATAATCTGTATTAAATAAAACCAGTCCTAATAACTTATTTTGAATAGTTTGATATTGATCAACTTTATTATTATTGTTTTATTTTCATCTTGTAACTTTTGTGATAATGTTGTTTTATGTTTCAGTTTTGATATATGTTGTGGTATTATAACAAAAAAAAAGGGGACATCTTTTTTTGCTAATTTAAAAAATAAAAGACTGTCAAACTGATTTATTTTCAAAATATGAGGGGTAAATTTACTTAAACCTTCTTAGTACTATAACAGAGCCCTGACAAGGGGTGACATTTCAGAAATTATTTCAAAAGCTTGTTCTATGTAGTCTATTTTATATCTCACATTATTTTCTTTTAAGGAGAAATTGGTCTTTTCTTCCTTCCTTCCCAAACTTTATCATAAGCATCACTGAGAGAACATTAGATACAATACAAATATAAACATGATACAATACAAATATAAACATGAACTAAACAAAGGCATTAATAAACAGAGCTCACGTCTTCCGCATATGTAGTTTAGCAATGACTTATTCATGACTATAGTTTAATCAGAGTACATAAATAAATATGTTCACAGACAGAACAAATTAAATAAACAAGATTCAAATATATATATATATATATATATATATATATATAAGAAAATGAACTATCAAGAATAATTTTTTTAATTTCTCAAAATAATTCTAATAAAAAATTAGACACATGAGAGGAGAAATGGGTGTGGGTTCTTTGTGGTAAGCGGAATGATAGAAAAGCTGCAGCAGGTGATATCAGATATCAGATATCACCCAATACCAGATACCTGATATCAGCCGGCAGGTTTACAGGGGAGAAGTTATGAATTACAATCAGAATTACAAAAAAAAGCAACGTCAGTAGTCCCCGGATGTGTAGAATATTTCTAATGGAAAAATGTACGGCAAAATCGTTTAAGCCATTTCCCCGCTTTCTTGCACTTTGCAGACGGTCCCTGTTACTTGCAGACGGTCCCTGTTACTTGCAGACGGTCCCTGCTACTTGCAGACGGTCCATACTCTGTCAGCTGACTGCTGCTCATATAAACTACTGCTACTGGGACAGCTTGGAGGACGGTGTTGATGAAAAATGAAATTGTAGCTCGTTCTCTACCTCTGTATGTTACTTTAAAGGTGTTTCAGTAACGAGTTATTAATCCGGGTTGTTGGAAATGTGACTTAATAGTGATGAACGTTTTAAGATAGGAGTTCGCATGGAAAAATGCTTTTATACAGGAATGCAGGGTGAGGACAGAGTATATGTGGCTAAAACTTGTCCTTGCTGTTGCACAGGTGCTCCACATACTCGGAGCGCTCTTCTTCCTCTCCTCCTCCACAAACTGCGCTCATTCGTTCTCCTCAGCAGCCCGGATGTAGCGCGCAGAGCGCACAATCCTCCTCTCTCTCAGAATAACATGGCGCTGGCACACACGTAGCGGAGCACATATTATAATAACAATATCTACACTAACCAACATTAGCTTCGGGACATGTGAGCTCTCCGGCCCAAGTGAAGCAGGTAGGTGTGGAGTGTTTTATTGGATCGGGGCGCTGTGAAGGTGTGATTTTGATGAAGATGTGGCTGCAGCCTCTTGTTGCAGGGGGCAAAGCGCCGTGGAAAGACGAAATGCAGCTCAGAGGGGTTTAGTTTGTGTCTCTGTCTGCATGTACGCGGTTCTAAAGCCCGACACTGAAACAACAGTATCATGCAGGGCAGGTTTGGGTCGCTGCTTGCATTGCATTCGTGCAGAAATAACCGTGTCGTTTTGTATCGCATGTGTTGTCATGGCTGTCAGGAACTCCGCGCGTCGACCGCTGTCCTTGGTTTTGAACTGGGTGGGCATAGCACCTACACACATTGCAAATAGATTCTAAAGGCCTGTTTATGCTTTGATGTCATAATTGCTGCCATTTTTTCACGTAAACAAGGATGAACTGATGTCTATTACTGGTGATCGAATAAAAAAATCCCTGCATTGCATCTACAATCTGCTAATCAAGCAGGGGCTCAAATCATGTATGGTTCTCAACGATGAGTTTATATGCCCAATAGACCTTAACCTCTTTTATGTTCATTTTTGCTTCATTTTCCCCAATCTCTTTTATTTTGGCTCTAATCCTTATGTATGCCTCTGGTGTAGGACAGTGATGATGACAGTGCAAAACTTAAATTTGCTCTGCCCATGCTTTTTCTTGCAGCAGAACCAGAGTTTGTTTTTGCTCAGGCTAATGTAGGCCAGGTAAGGACAGGGAGAGATGGCTTTGTTTTCAAGTTCAATGGGGCTTTCGGATTAGAATGTGCTAATGAAAATTAAAAGTGGGGCTAGGCCCTCTCAGCTTGTGTTCCCCTTCATAATCTCGTAATCACCCTATCAGCAGCATGATTATTAGCGCTAATAATAACATGTACACCAGAACCTTGTAAGGATATCTAAATTTTTTGCACTAATGCATATTTCATAGATCAGTGGGGTTAGACCTGTATGCCCAGTAAATTCAGAATATGCAGATTGCAGTATTTAGGCAGGACCGTAAGTATGAAGGAAGCCAGCTAGGATCCCCTGTCAATAACTAACCAAATGCAAAGTCCAGGAGCTGGAAGGATTAGTTGATCCATATGAAATCAATCAACAATCATTTTGATATACTGGCTATTGTTTGAGACATTTTGCAAGAAAGATAGCAAAATATAAAATCTATGCTTCGTGAGATAGTAGCGAAACAAGTTGTCTGAAAATGTCCCCCAGTGCTTTAGGAAACTGATTGATTATAGATTGGATCATCATATCTGGGGTTCAGTTTGTTTGCATTCAACTTTAAAGGCAGCAGATGACCAGTTTGGACTTGAGCATGTCGCAATTTATCTGCGGCTTAATTTATAATCAAGGTAATTATTAAAAACGATTGACTTACATTTTCATAGAATCATAATGTGGCCCATTTCCAAACATCTATGGGCATGTCATAACTGTTTATATACCAGATAATATACCATACTTTATAAAGGCTTAAAATGCTGGGAAATTCTATTCTGCAGAAAACCGGTAGATGTGATATTCGTATTTTCTCACCCATGACCAAACATACACATTATAAAACTGACGTCCACACCTTCCTGTTCCACTGAGTTTTCAAATTGACAGCCTGTGTGTATCATTTTAGAATCGCAAGAAACTTATAACTCTAATTCCAAATGGGATGCTCTGTAAAGTAGCATGTGCTAATTTCCAAATCACTTTCGACATATACTTCAACTGAAAACAGCACAACGAGAGTGTATTTAAAATAAACCACAGATGAACCATCAGCATCATGTATATTAAAAGCATATAAATATGGAGAATTATCTCAATATTATGTCTGCAACACAGCTTGTAAGAAAAATAATGGCGGGAAAAGTGTGCAATGCTCAAAAACAACTGATTGGACCACTCACAGGTGGTAGCATCGGGATTATGAGGGGGATTTCCTTGAAAAGGCTCAGATGGGGGAGAGGTTCATCTCTTTGTGAAAGAAAGTGTGGAAGAATCTCTCCTCAGTCTCCATCTCTGCCTGTGACCTTCAAACCCTCAGATGTAGCTGCTTTAAAAACTCACATTATTTTATGAATCTATGAACACAGTTTGTTGCTGCAGCTACAAAAAGGTAAAGTTCAGGCTCTACAACGTGAAGAGCAGACCAGATATCAAAAAACACCCAGATACGCTACCGGCTTCTCTGAGCACATCTGAGACGGACTGATGCAAAGTGGAAAAGGTATTTCAGTCTAACGGGTGCTCATCTCAAATAGTTTTGGAAATCCTAGACATTGTGTCGACTCTTTGATGAATTGGCGACTCGTCCAGCTGGGATAGGCTCCAGCCCCCCGAGATTATGAATCAATGACTGGACATTGTGTCCTCTGCGCTAAAGAGGGAACAGACTATCCAGATTGTTACCAAGTGCACAGTTACAAAGCCGGTGTCTATGATGGTATGGGGGTGTGTTAGCGCCCATTTCATTTGATATTTGCACATCTGTAAAAGCAACATTAATGCTGATATGATATGATCCCATCCCGGCTTTTTTAACGACGTCCCCTTATTCCAGCGAGACACTCAAACCTCGTTCTGCTGTGTTACAACAACCCTGTTTCAGAGTAAAAGAGTCCAGGAAATAGACTGGTCCGCCTGCAGCCCAAACCTGTGCTCCACTGAATATGTGTGGCACGTGATGTAGATCTTGAACTGACCTTGAAGTGTTGAGCAACTCAAACAAGAATGGGACACGTTTGTACTTTACTGCTTCACTAATTAGTATCCTCTGTCCCTAAACGCTCAGAGTGCTGTACGGTAACACGCCTCTGTTCCAGCGTTTGAAATGTGTTGCATGTAACATTTATAATGGGCACATTTTTATTTAAAATAGTAATGTCTACCACTTAGAATAGTGAAGATATCTTTTGTCGCATTCTGTTTTTATTGACATCTCCTTCATGTTCCAACTTCTTTTGTATTGTTAAAGCTGAGTCAGTGTGTTAGACTGTATATGCTTGCTTGCACACTTCCTGGTTATCCAGTCTGTAATGTATTCAGCGGCAGTACGGAGCACAACAGCTTTACATAATGATCAAAGCTTGAGGGATGCCAGAGCATGGCTTCAGCCTGCTGTAATAACCTTTGAAGTTACAAAAAAACAAATACAACAAGCTCATTCGTCCTAATATTCTACCTCCTCCTTTAAGGTTCTCATTCTCTCTTGACCTCACACACACGTACACACACATGCACCCACACACACACACCCACTCACAAAGGTGGCCTCCTGTAAAACGTGTGAGAGGATAGTGTTAATGAACACTTGACTATTTCTGTCTCAATGGCCCACAGTCAGAATTACATAAGAGTCAGAAAGGAAAAAGAGAGAGAGTTGACCGGAGGAAGAAAATCTAGCACTTCTCAGCTATTCACACTATATTACATCTTCTCTAGAAGTGTTATGTCCTCAATCTTAGACACTAACCTCCTGTGCTACTGGCCAACATCTCTCACAGTGATTAATAATGTTTGAAATGCAAGGATGGGAATGTCTTATCTGTGATTGAAGAATTTGATTTGGCCGCCAATCTATATACTAGACTAATTTTTACTGATCGTCTGCTGTCCCATCTTCTCAATCAGAAAGCAGAGGGAGGGAGCATGCAAACTTGGTTTGAATAGAAGAGAGGGACATTTCAGAGAGCAGCGGGGCGGAGATGTTAGATGTGTTAATAAGGTTATAAGAGAAGGAGACGAGTGGATGAGGAGAGAGGGAGGAGCTGCAGCCTATGTGTGAGGGTGACCCCAGAAGGGGGGAGTGAAATATAAATAGGTAAAGTTTTGAGATAATAAAGGGTGAGGGGGAAGGAAGAGGGAGAATAAAGGGATCAGGTGTCCAGTGACCACTGGAAAGAGAGAAATCGATAGAAGGAGTGCAGATCAAGGAGTCTGTTGCTCCTGTTTATTTCATTTGCAGCCGAGGACTCGGTCTGAATGGCGGACTCATCTTCAGATGTCAGCACTTTTGTCCCAGGTTATTGCATTTTGCTGTTTTTGTCCTGGGATTAAAAAACAAAACACACCACTGTGTTTTCTGCATGACTTGGCATGTCAGTAACAAACAGATGTGTGTGCGTGTATGTGTGTGTGTGTGCTGAATGTGTGTATTTGTGTGTGTGTGTCTCAGAGAGGGAGAGATGAAGGATATGGTGTATGAAACAGACATTATGAGAGAGGAGGAAAGAGGAACATAAAGCGATTTAGAGAGATGTGGGAATCTAGGAATGTTTGTGTGTATCCTTCTCAGCTATTGAATGGAAAGATTACATCCTAGAAGTGTTACATGTATGGTCCCGGAATGACATCATACTTTTATAATTACATTTGTAAACCCATCATGTAAACTAGTTGTGATGTTACAGTTCAACCTTACAAATCAAATTAGGTATGTATAACGTCTGGTGTTATCTGACACCAGTTGCAATGCTATTACACACACTCATGCACACACCGAGAGGAATAGCCTCGATCCTCCGATTAAGCATCTGTATTTGTAGAAAAAGAGCCTCATAATCCACTTTCTCTACAGTTCTCCCTCTCTAACTTCTATTTCTATACGTCTATCCCAATACGCCACTCGCCCAAAGACTGGAAAGACTGTGTGTGTTTGTGTGTGTGTGTGTGTGTTGGTCATGGGGCTGACGCCTCAGAGAGACTGATGAAGAGGCCCAATGAAGCCTCAGTGCTCAGTGAGGCCCTCAGGCTAGTGAGAGCTGCATCTGCCCGTGTTGCTGGCCCTTACAGCTCTGTCACACTCTCCTCCGGCCAGAAGGACTTATACTGTTTATCAGGAAGGTCGTGTGTGTGGTGTTTGACGTGTGTGTTTGTCCTGTATGTTGGTAAAACAGGCCGGTGATTGTGCTTGTTTTCTAGTTGTGCAATGGAGGCTAAATTCCGTCAAAAATTGTCCGTCAAAAACAGCATTCCTTGCATCCGTGTGTGTGTGTGTGTGTGTGTGTGTGTGTATGTGAGGTTGCAGCTGCATGTGTGACTGTTTTGGACTGAACTGATGTAGCAACCAGACGGAGTCTAATTCCAGTATAATCACTATTAAAGGGATACCTGTTTACAATGAGTCGCCTTAGAAAGCCAACTGCTGTGTCTGCTCTCATGCCCCGCTTTTTTCTTTTTTTACCTTTGCACCTTGAAAAGGTCCTAAAGTAAATATTGGCCCATGTATATAAATGGAGAAGAAAACCAATGTCACTTATCATTTGTTTCTCTACATTACAGAGTTCAGTCCTGCTTCTTGAGGGGCAGACCTTAAAGACACAAAGAGAGAAAATGAGAATTTAAAGTTAGTTCTTAAAGGCATTGAATGAATAGATGCTGATCTGTTTTACCTGGTGGTTTAAAAAGTTTTACTACAACAAACCAGGTAAGATCAGGCTGTATAATCACTTTCATCAACATTTTTTTAACTTGTGCAATCTTGACGTATAAGGTGATATATTATTAACCCTTTAGTATCCCCACTACGAAAAAAAACAATGGAAAAATTATTTATTTGCATTTTGTTTGTCCTTTGAGGCATTTCTTAAATTTACTATCTACTGTACACTCTAAATTCAACATAAAATGACAAATCGCTTGTACAACCACATTATTTAACTGTGAAGAAAATCTTAAATGTAAAATTGTTTCATGATGACATTTTGTATTTCATTGGAAAACAGTCAATTTTAACCTTTTACCTTTTGGTAAAGCATGTTTTCGAAAAATAACGGACCATTATTAAACTTTTTGGTTTTGTTTTTCTGTGAAGTAGCTGCTCACATGCTTTAATGTATCCCCAACATATTCCTACTTATGGATTAGGACATTCTCAATAGCCGTGGTTCATGCCTCCTCCTCTGTGTTTCTTTTGACGGTTTGTGGTGTCCCCCAAGGCTCTGTCTCTGACCCCTCACTCTTTGGTATATACATACTACCTCTGGGTCATGTTATAAACAGATCCAGTCAATTTGGACACATTTTTCAATTACAAATGGTGACTCAAAATGTGCCCAAACAAACAGCTGAGCAGGATCAAGTATACATATAATCAAAAATATACACACACAATATATTCATTCACATTAAAGGAGTACATCTATAATATTTTACAAGACTTCTTTTTTCTGAGTGGGAAGTTCAGAGTAACATCTTCATACTTTTGTACATTTGTATCATCTGCTGTGAAGGTATTTCATATAGTTTTATTTTTTTGTATTCTTGCATATTTTTCTATTTTTTTCATACTGCCTTTTTCTCCCCCCCCTCTTTTTCCATCCATCCATCCATTCATCCATCCATTCATTCATCCATTCATCCATTCATCCATCCATCCATCCATCCATCCATCCATCCATCCATCCATCCATCCATCCATCCATCCAATCCCAAAAGGTTGCATTGGAAAACCACCATAGGATCAACTCTTAAAACAGCGGCGGCTGCTGTGCTCAACCAAACGGAAGTGTTTTGCATGCTCTGCCTGTGAACTCCCTCTCTCTCTATAATTACTTACTCCTCCTCTAACTACTAGGAGTCTTTTCTAACCCTTCATGAACACTGCGGGCTTCCAGATGTGCCCCAGACTCCTACAAAGGATGTTGACAGTTCCTTTGAACCTCACCTCACGAAGTGTGAAAAAAGCCATTTCCACACCTGGATGGCTTCATCTACAACACTGACAATGACTTTGGGAGAGGAGAGATTGCATCTTCTTACATTTTCACTGTGTTAACTTTGTGAACAGGGTTATTTGTGTAGAGTGAGGATCAGCTCAGGGTGGTTTATGATGTTTTAATGTGCTTGAGGTGATCACAATGTACCAATGAATGGATAAAGCTCACACCGGGTGAAATACTCTATAGAGCTCTTAATAATCGCAATCGCTATTTTAACAATTCACTATTTAAAATAATAAATAGTGTCTCATTAGTTTAAGTTCCCTGTTGGGTGGGTAGCCCTATAGATGTAGGGAGATGTATTGTAGAGGCATGGGACTCCTCAGGAGTGAAGAGGACTTGCGTTGGTGCAAAAGTCGATTCACTCATCAGATTTCATGATACTCTGTGATCTTAGAGGAAGACGGTAGGAGGAAGGGAAGATGAAGCAAAGGGAGGAAACAAAGTCAATTCTTCTGAAGAGATCCTGGAAGTTGCTTAGCTCTCAATTACTGCTGAAGCTCCTTTTAAGCTTTCTGTTCTGTGTTGCTTAAAATATAATTGTAGTTCATAATCGCCAAATCCTCAAAGTCGTGGATTTTATGGTTTTGTTTGCCGCAGGACCCTCTGGTTAACTGGATAACTCAAAAACTATTCAGTGGATAATTTTGCACACCCATAGACCTTAATGCGAGGAAGAACTGGATTGATCTTGGCAAAGGTCAGTTCTATATTTCAGGCACTAGGGGGAGCCCCCACATCTAGTCCCACATCAGGGGAAATTGCAGTGTTACAGCATTAAAGAGCACACACAATATAACAGAATAAAATGCAAATATAAATATGAATATCCATCTATACTAGGGTATTGCACAATAATATAAATATTACACTATACAGGAAATATTACACTATACTGGAAAATATACTAGAAATATTACAATATGCTAAAATATTATACTATACTAATATACCAAACATTTAGTCAAAAATGTTATTTAAATTTTCAGAAATCAGGAAAAATTCAGCTCTGTTTAACTTGATAAAATTATGAAAATCATGTTAATTTTTCTATCATTATATACCAAAATTAATGTAAGTAGGTTTGAGTGGAATAAGCAACAGCATCATGTTAAAGTTTAAACTGGCCACTGGGGAGCGGCTTAGAAGACAGGAAATGAATTCCATTTCACTCCTATCACATTATTATTTGTCATAGAGAATTTTAGGTGGTTTTAATAATGCAACCAATCACACGGCTCTAGGGTTTCAGTCCACACCAACTCTGACCTCCATCCAGCGTTTCCATCCACAGAAGCAGCCGTCTGTCACTTCCCTGAGACCTGAGAGGACAGTGACCTGCCATGCTGCTTTCACCGGTCTGAGTGACTGCAGACATTTACTCAGCCAAAAGTATTTTTCATGTCAGCCCCACCAGAAGAAATGAACCGAGCTTCTTCATTTATTCATTCAGTGATGTTAATTCCCGGGTCAGTGTGGTGAGTGAGGAGAACCTGTCATTCACAGTCTGAGTGGAAGCTGATCAATCAGGCAGATGCAGTCAGCAAGTTAAAAAGTAAGACAGCAGAGCGGCGCAACAGCTGTCTGTGCAGATTCCATTCCGGGGAAGCTGACAGAAACACGCTCACAGCTTCAAAAATGCAGGGGGGCTGCTACCCATGGAGATAACTTTAAACTTTTCGCTAATGCATACATTGAAAATGAAACAAAACTATTTCATTTATGAACGAGGCCTACCCTGTCGTCCCTGACAGCGAGGGTAAATCCCTGACACGCCCCCAATCTTCTGCGTTGTACAAGTAATCCCCCTGATTGGACTCCTCAAATTAAATGAATAAAAGATGTACTATGAGAAAAAATATCATAAATACACGATAGATCTCCTTGTGTCATTATGTGCACTTAATTTGGACTAAATCCGACAAATGGTAGCGAAATAATGGGAGTAAAAAATGTTAATGATTATTAATTAATGTTAATGTTTATGATAAAAATCCCCATAGTGTCATAAAACAACTGACCGTTCCCTTAATTAATCTAGTTCTTCTACACACTAAAGTCTATGTTAGTGTTAAATCTGAAATTGATCAATAAAATACATTGCGAGTTATCGCGTTAACAGGAAGGACCTGCGGTGGCGGATGCCGCGGCGATGACGATTCCATAATATCCCCAAATTTTCGGGGATATAATGAAAAGGTTTAGAGATTGACCATAAACCACATCTTTTGGAAAGGTTTCTTAACTAATACAGCTCAGTAATACAACAACAAGTTGGACAAAACAACTAATATTGGCCCAAACTATCAACTACAAATGCCACAAACTAACATAGTCAACCTACAATGTCCTCTTTACTGTTAAAAATGATGTTTGATCATATTGTCTTATCTTATTAACCCCTTCTGTGGAGAAATCAAAACAATACTGATTATGGTTGGTAAGCTATGATTCCATTATCACTTTTCATCGGAGGCATCCAATCAATAGATTGAGAGCCTAAGAATGTTAAGGTGTGATTTAAATAAACATCACAGCATAATTAATCAAACCCACTAAGCGTTGGCCGACTTTCCTATTGACCAGAAAAATGCTTGAAATCTCATTGACCAAATTCATTCAATAGGCATTGCAGACGACAAATAGTGCCCTATTCCAAATCTAATTATGTTGAGTAGATGGCTCTGTGATTGGAGGCAGTCGGTCGACAATGATTTATACGAGCCAATTATCATAGCGTTTGCTTGTGTCTCTGTAGAAACGAGGGACAGCATTCTGTTCCCAGAGTCCGTTTTTGTGACATTCCTTCCATGTCAACACAGCAGATGTGCTTATGTGTCAACTGAAGAGGCTTTGCAATCCGGACATACGTCTCCAAACAGTTAATACCTGAGCTCTGGGATGACGATGTGACTGCCTTTCCTTCATCCTTCATCTCTTCATCCCTCATTTCTTCATCCCTGATCCCAGGCCAGTCAAAACCAGTTATCTGGCCTAAATTTAGCACTGCTTGGAAACTTTAGCATCATGTAGATTAATGTCTGTCACGTGACAACTTGGTATCGCCTTCAGCTGGGAAGTCAGCACAACTTCAGGCATAAAAAGAAAAACCTCATTATCCTCTCATGTCATCTTGTCTGCGCGTCTTAGCCGGCGCCACGTATTGCTTTTTTAGACTGATTCCTGCATGAGAGCACAAATGCAGGAAGACATGAATTCACTATATGTTCATGTGAGTGGGAAAACACACACAAAAACACAAACATATTAACATATTATAAGGGGAGGATAATGACGTAGCAGAAGCGAGAGCACACAGATGCACTGGCTGATTACATTACAGCATTCATCCAGTGACACAGCTGTGCTCTCTTTGATGCCTGGGCATGAAACTACAGGAAATTGATGGCTGCAGAGAGTTCACTGATATAAAAAGAGCTCCGCTCTGATGTGTGTATGGCATGTCAACATTGTCTCAACCTGTCGGAACTGCAGCTGCAGGCTTATGCTTATCTAGTGAGTCCAATACAATGATTGACACGCAATGCCAATATGAACTATTTATTACCATGTAATAACAACTGTTCGTCAAATTTAAATATTCAACTCTGTAACACACCTATAATTCAGCCTATTGTTGATGTTAGTACTATGCACAGGAAGTTGCAGACTGATTTGCAGCTGGGTTAAATGTAGCTAACTGTTAGCGTAAGGGGAGTCTAAATGTGGCGCGTATAGGCTTGTTAACTTTATGTACTCTACAGGGGGTTGATGTGCTTGCTTGCCTGGCTTTTTTCCCCTTCTTTTTCTGAGGAGCTCCCTCAGCCTTGCAGGGTTCTGGTTGTGCTGCCAGTGCAGCTCTAATTAAGCCAGACACAAGCTCCTTTTAAACCACATGTGTGATAATATAAAAAAAAGAAGACAACTCCCTAAATCATCCTTGAGATGCAGCAGGAGGAGGAGGCTGCTGAAATATAAATGGGCCGCGACTCTTTGTTTATAGTGAGATTTACTGCTGCAAAAATGGTGGTGCCTCTAATGGCCATATTTCTAATTGGTTGACAATGGGCTCATTTAATTCCATAGTAATTATCCTTTAACTCATTTGCATGGTCTTTATTTTATCACTCACCCATTGACATTTCTCATGTAGCATCGTATGCAGAGGTCAGTCATTCATTCGCTTCAACATTATATATCTAAAAATAGCAAAACCTCTTTCACCTAAAAATGGCATCAATAGAAAATAGGTGCTTCCCCTCTTTCAGCCGTGTAAGCTGCTGTCTCGACGATTTCTTTAACGCTCCAGGAAAGAGGCAGTTATCCTGATTGTGCAGTTATTCAGCACACTACGATGCATTATGAATTATTTGGCTTTGTATTCCCGGTGTCGCTTTTTTATCCTTGTAGGTAAGCCTCCTCATTTCCTCTGCTCCAGACAGCTGTATCCCTCTGCATTTGCCACCATGTAATTTTTCCATCTGCAGATCGGGTCCTTGTAGTGTGTGTAGGGTATTTGTCTGTGTGTGCATTTGTGTGTGTGTGTGTGTGTGTGAGAGAAGGAGTAAAAGCAAACGTTGTGTTTAAGGGAGATGTTTGCTGTGGCCCTCTTTGTTTACAAGCCAAGAAGATAATCATGGTTGCTACTCTCTCAGCTCGCTGCAGCCAGTGGGATAGTGTGTGTGTGTGTGTGTGTGTGTGTGTGTGTGTGTGTGTGTGTGTGTGTGTGTGTGTGTGTGCCCTTTAGCTATATTCTGAATAATAGGAAATCCATCGAATTGGCACCTGGACGTTTTCAATGCTGTGACAGTTTGTTTTGTCCCTGTCGTCTGTAGCTTTAGTTGCTCGGTACTCTGGCCGGTTCAGGCCTGTGGGGGACACAGGGAGTTGGTAAACAGTTGGTCGTGGAGGTGTCTTCAACCGCAATCAATATTTCGAGCAACATCCACCTTTTTGAAACCCAAACCACCTCCAGGCGAGCGCGGCTCGGTTTTGTTTTCTGAAGCCGTTGTTTGTTGCTGTTTGTTGTGTTGAGATTACCATGTTTGTCCAACCATGTTGGTGTAATGAAACACACCATATAATCTCTAAAATCTTTTGATTGCATGAATATCAAGGAAAAGTGATTTTACGGAATTGTGAATCTGTTGCTGGAGTTGTTTAAGTATTTCTCTGACTGGGTTATGATTACAGTTAGTACAAACATATTACCTTGGAACGTGCACTAAGATCCTTTTCCAAATGCATAGATTTGGTAATTTACACATTTAAACGGGAAGGTTAAGAATTCTTGAACTTCTAAAGTCATTAGGCAGACTTGGTTTACCCGATTTCTCATGTTCTGCAAACATGCAGAATCTCCCTTTTTTTTGTGGTTCACGTTGCCTCAGAGTAATTGGTTCTGAATCAAGATGGACTCATGCATCTCTTCTTCACCCAATATCCTAGCGTGTGGCACCTAGCCTCTCTCTTTTTCGCAATATAGAGCTAACCCTATCATTATTGCTGCTTTTGAGGTATGGATTTAAGGGGTCCACCATTCCACAATAAAGTCCTATCTCCACTAAGAGCCTCTTCTTTCCAACTAGACGCTAGAACATGCCGTTACTAATCCCCTTCTCTTTAACTAGCCGATACTTTGACTAAATATCACATCTCCTATTTCTGCCATCTAGGTACTATCAACAAATCAATCAGCCGTTGAGAAAATTTGAGTGAATTAAGAGAGGGAAAATGTTTTTCCCTCTTTTTGTACTTCAGAGTCATTAATTGCCAATGGTCAATCTATCTATCTACACATTAAAAGACAACATTTGTGCTTTGGGAGTGTCACCACTGCATTTTTCTTGCATTCATACTGAGCACCGGACTAAATACGTTATTATTTATTAATGCATTTTTACTTTCTTCCATATTTTAAAGGCTTCAGTCATTGTCCTATCTCTAAATGTTCACCCAAAATTTTCAGTTGCCTGCCCATTCTTTCTCTGGTCCATAGTCCAGTTAAACCTCAGCTTAGGACTATTAAATCAACAAGTGTCTACTTGCTTTGCAAAGTGCAGCATCCAAAATTAAGCGTATAGCAAATATTTTGTGACCCTTTAGATTTGTTTTAAATTGGTTCTCAAACCTCCAAATTTCATAACCAGTGCATTGCCCTTCATTGGATTTGGGGCGCAACATTGCCGGTAGCAGGAATCAGCGACTCAATGGGGTGTGCGTTTTATATCTGAAGCCTTCCCCTGATCTTAGTCCTGATAGCTGCATTCACACACACATTCATGGACTAACTCAGATATCGACACAAAGGGCGGTCCTAATCCCGGGACGTTATCAGTGAGCATCAGAATGTGAAGTCATGTGGACTGGTAGGAATCAGAGGCCGAGCTTCAAACTCCGTGCAGCTTAGATTCACTGCTGAGAGCATCTCCACTGTTGTCCTCCCTCTCCCCGACCCACCGCTGCCTCGGAGGCCACAGTAGCTCAGAAGCTGTTTAGTGTAGAGAGAAAACAGGACATTCATAGAATTTCATGTTTCATGTTTGAAGAGACAGAAGTCAGGAGTAACAGTCATAAGTTATAGGTAATGAGAACTGTCAGCTAATGTTGAATAGAACATATAACATATTCCAGAATTCAAAGAGTTCCTCATTAACAACCAAACCCTATTTCATTATACAATACAACATTGATTGGTATTAAAAAAACAGAAATGGAGGTTGTCTCTGTAACGATTGATCCTGCTTTTGATCAGTGAAACTTTCTTTCATAAAAATTGAAGCTTTCCTCTTCCTGTAATGCTGTTTTATATAATCCAATAATGTTTGAACACTTACCAGTCAAAAACATGCCGACATCGACATCGCCATTATCAAAAATAATTAAACAGACAACTTTGGATTGGTCTTACGTTAAGTGTGGGGTAGTTAGTGTAAATCCCTGCTCCTCCATCTTCATTGTTGGCTCAGTCTTTGCTCTCTCTCTTTATTTATTCACATCCTGCAGAAGTAGTTCTGCAGCTTTTCCTGTGTATCATACATTTATTGGATTCTCACATGTAATACTCATATTGAAAATCTTTAAAATAACTTTATAACCGATGCAAAAATGTTTCTGAATGAATTCCTATAAGTTGCAAAAATGAAGTAAATGTCAAATGAAGTTTATTCTCTCCTTGAGAATCTGTTGATTTGTACATAAACGCTGAAAATCCGTAACACTTAGAGGTGTTCCATGCATGCTGTAGTGTCTGCAAGCCGGTCTGACGACATGGGAAGATACACTGAAGACAAGTGGAGATTTGAAAACGTGAACAAAGCGGAGATCAGATTATTCCCAGAAGACAATAATTGAGAAATGGGAGGCTCGTCTCAATCGTCTTCTGTTAAGACCGGCACAGATGCATCTGAGCAGCACCCGGAATTCTGCTGTCCGTTTTATTTGTGGTTATATCTGAAGCGTAGTATTCAGTACGTGTTTGATTGTAGATAGGTTGTTCTTTGTGTTACTAGATAGGGCAGAAGAAGTGTCCTCAGTTCTGGCGGTAATGTAGGTCAACAGGTTTGAGTTCCCATCGTCTGCTTGCAGCTGAAGATGAGAGGGCTGAAGAGGAGGCAAGCATCATACAGAGAAAATGGATTGTGGAGGGGGAAGAGAGTCCAAAGCCAATGATTGGTCCGCAGACTATAGTGGTGGTCTGATTAATGTTTTATAAGTATCACCACTCTGTTTGTAGGTTACTCTTATCTTTCCTCTCCCATGTGAGGGCTAATGGTAGAGCTGTGACTCATCCTGGCCTGTGTTTTTCAGATAACCCTTTCTTTTATGTGTGTCTCCTTTTACAAATATAATCAGACACCAATCGGCTGGAATAACGTTTGATTTAGAGTGAATGAAAACTTGTCAAGTCTCCCACGATTTGTTCATGTTGGTATGGTTACAGACTGGATGCAGGTCGTATTCCTGCTTGAGTACATCTTTATTGTTTATTATATTTATCATTATTTGTTATAATTGTATATCATAGTTATTAGCAGGAGCATTTTGCTGGTTCCGTAATATCCCTGAAAGGTAGGGAATCGCCTCAGCGTCCTCCGCGGAAGATCCTTTGTGTTTAAACAACGACTCAAAAACTTTTTCATGGATGCTTTTTAAATTTTATACATTGATAGAATTTAGTTTGAAAAGGAACTGGAATGATTTTGGGAAAGACCGGTTATATTTTTCTGACACTAGGGGGAGCTTTCTCTCCAAAATGGTCCGGGTCATAGATTTGCTATATATACATTTTGTTGTACTCTAATAGTTCATATTTTACTCACAAGGGGAGCTTTTTCACAAGAAACACTTATTTTTCCATCATAACTTCCAACCGTTCATCCGATTCAGTCCAGATTTGGTGCATATAAATCAACTCAAGAAGAACTATCCTTTAAATATCATACTTTACTATAGGAAGTTTTATATACCAAAAAACACTGCTTTCCGGACTTCACGTCACGTGAGACTTGCAGCTACGTGAGTAGCTTCCTCAGACTTGAAGTAGCAGTGGTTTGAACTGGGTAGTCCTACCCTGTTATGGTTAAAATCCCAGTCTGCACCCACATCTGTCAAAGCTGACGTTTTTCTTGGTGTCCTTGGCGGAAATGCTAGCGATTGATATGCTGTCACAGCCATGTCATCCAGCCCATAAACAGCAGGCCTGATAGGAATGACATCTGACATACCCGTCCCTCTCATAGAAACTCTGTAGTTTCAAATTTCCGGCCCCGAATATCAATTTTCAGAAATAGAGCCGAGTAATTGCAATGATGTATTGCAAGCTCTTAAAGAGATCGGAGAGGTTACATTAGCCTTCCCTCATAAGGACCCAGGCCCATTTCTCCTTCAATGAAAATCATGGGGGACATGGTATAGACCAAATGGATCATATTGAACAAATACATTTTTAAATGCTACGCCTTGTCAGAAATCCTTAATATTAAAAGCTTCTTGACCGTTATTTTTTGCTTCTAAGGGGAAAAACATTTCCCTTTTCCTATTTGCGATTCCACAAAATCTCTCAACATTTTTTACTTTGCTGATCAGGTTTTCAAGATGAATCAATAAAACTAAACAGAGTTGTTTTAAGATAAGATAACATAAGAGAAGATTCACATTTTTGTCCCTGAAGGGAAAACTGCCTTGTGCATCGGTGAAGTCATACAGCCCTGTGCAATTACAGCAGACACAGGTATACAACCACAAAATACAAAGGTAGAAGAATCAAGAATCAAATGAATAGAACAATAAATTAATGTAAACCGGATGGTAAAAGCTGGTTTTCTTGGTGCAAAATGTGTGATGGGTCGTTTAAGATCTTGAGGGATTGTCTAACATATTTTTTAACATGAAATTGTTCTAAATATGTTTAATTTGATGTGGTTTAATTTGATAAAGAAAATTCAATTAAAGCATTAGGATCGTAAAGTGGATTTCTATTCACATTTGGTAACAAAAACAACTGTCAAATTTCACTTTAAATTTTACTTTAACAGAAACACTAAAAAATAAAGCTTTACAAGGCGTTTTTTTCATTGCACTTAAACAGTTTAAATGCCATCAAAAGTTTTTTTATCTCTGATTTATGCAAGATTAACTCACAAGTGACAGCAGTAAGCCAGCCTTCATGACCAGAAATACTTTATTTGCTAACTATACAACAGAAAACGTTTAAAAATAGGCTTCTTTGAGAATTGCACATCCAGTGTTTGGTAATCTCCACCTGTGACGGAGCTTTTACTGGAAATTGGGCTGAAGATGGTACCAATTAGCAGCTGTCGGAGTTTATTCCAGGAAGCCGAGCCAATCTTGTCAGCCAAGATTACAAATATATATTAATAATGTTTTCTCGTTTAAATGAAAAACTTAAAGTTTGTAAGCTCAAACATTAGAATATAAATCTTGCTTTCCAACGTAAGCTTCCGTTTAAATGAAAATGAAATATAAGTGATTGGCTCTACACTACTTATTTTAATTCCTATGTCCTCTACATGAATTTGGTTGAGGATACTGACTTTTTGCCCAAGATAGGAATCTAGTCTCAGTTCAACACAAAACCATGAAGGACAGATGAGCTTGAAACCAGAAAAAGTCTGCGGGACGAGCCACTTTTTTCCAATACACAACGCTAATGCCATCTCAATTCGCTACTTCAGCTGATAAAGTCTACAAGCAACAACTGAAAAATGGCTTTGTCTACCTCTCACTGACTGTCACGTTTTATTATCCACGAACTCACTCTTATAGACAGGTATCACGCTGGGTCGTTCACTTTAATGCACAACTCTAATGCACAATTTTTGAACACAACGCATAAAACTCAGCCAGAGACTGCCTCCTAAATCATCTTTAACATCTCACTCTTAACGATCCCGTACCACCAGGTGGCTTCTTGTCAGACTATAGATAATGAATGATTAAGTCGAGGGTTTAACATGCTTGTATAGGTAATGGCTCGAAAGGAGGAGGCTTTCAACGAACAAAGTGCTTTTGATGCAGAAAACCATCAACAGGAAGTAGAGATGTTAATGCTCAGCAACTGCAGACTGTGTTCTAAATCCTCTTCAGCAAAGGGTCAATGGCTCTAATTAGGCAAAACAATCAAAATGCGTCTTCATATCTAGTTTGAAGTATTTTTTTTTTGCATTCTTGTAGGTAAAGTTTCAACGTTACTATAATGACTTGCTTCATGCAGGAAATATATTTTCCAAATGTTGTATGAAACTGGCGATCAAAAATGAGCCCAGGTTTGATGTGTGTCGGATGGAATTAGTGATTATTGCAAGTAACTCAATTCCAGTAGTTCCAAAAAGGGAATGAAATAGAGATGTAGTAAAAGCCCTACACAGAAATGTGACTTCTTTACCTCTCTCATTAAGCCAACCAAGGAAAGCTGAGAGGAAGGAACTGGATTATTTTCAAGGGTCCAGCTGGACGCACAGATTAATAGCTTTTAAAAGTATTTGTACCGTTTGAAGGTAAAGTTGCATCTATGTCTAACATGCTGTTTGTTTTACTAACACAGTCCTTAAAACGTGTTTTCTGCCATGAACCCCTGTGATTTATAAACAAGTGCACACTCTGCCTGTGGCTGTGACCATCACTCACACCCACACACACACACACACACGCATACACACACACACGCACACACACACACATACACACAGATGCTAACCTACATAGTCACAGTTTACCCTGCAGTGCGCGATACATTCTTTTTTTTATGTCCAACCGCCTTTCATAGAAATATCAATTCTATGGAAAGACTGCAGTCAGTTTTGAAAAAAGAAGCGTGCGTGTCTTCAGTCGGGTTGTGGACGATGTCTGCATACAGATGTTAGTCCTGGGGCACAGAAATTAAAACCATATGTCCGAGCCTTCTTTTCATGTGCTTGATAGTGTTGATAGAAGGACTGATGAATCGATGCTGCTTCACTCTTCATAAGTGCAACAGCTCCTCCTGTGCAACATAGAAACTTGACTTTATCTCCTTTTGCTGGTTGGCGAAGATGTGCATCTTAGTGAACTTCCAACTTATTGTCTCTCAACCTCCAACCAGCAGAACCAGCACAGGTGGGAAGGTGAGATATAGGACGCTGCATGTGTGCAATAGGTTGCTGATAAATTTCCTTTCTTCTGTTTAAGTCATTGATGTAGTTTTGCATTTTTTTGTTTTAAATGTTTTCATTATTACATACCTGAAACTTTGCAAATTCTTAATTAATAGGTTTGAAATCTGCATCTTCTATTTTTTTTTTTTTGAAAAGTTGGCAAGGATCCGGATATAAGTTGCAGGGAAGCAATGCCTAAACTTAACGAAGCAAAATAATTAATATCTCACTCATAGATGCTTTTTTGTTCTTGGCTTAATTCGCCAAATGACGAGAACCACCTATTACTTAAAACATGGATATCTGTAAAGCTGCAGAATGAATGCGACTCGCGGCACGTAGGTGCAAACATTACACCTTTCTTCTGACCAGATTTTAGGGTCATTAATCAAATCACAAAAAGATGCTTTACTGAAAAGTTGAGCTAACATAATTAAATTTGATGATGTTCCATGAAATACAGAACTTCAATCATGAAATCATTTAATAAATCAGATTTTTCTTTTCTATTTACAATCTTGAGCAAACAATTTTTCATTTAATGATAAATTTAAAGTGTATATGCAATTAAATCGATAAATGCCCTAGATAAATAAAATAAGCAAAGAAATAATCTTTCCATGGTTTTGTTTTTGTTTTGTTGAGGAAATTTAAGGGTTAATTGCTTCCCTTCACTTTCACTTCCTAGCTAACACTAAAACCCTGAGGTGCTTTTCTTCTAAATTTCTCTTCCAGAAGATCAAGAAGATCAATTTTATATTTAAATGTTCATTGATCCACAATGAATTCATAGAAAGGTTGAACCTTCTAAGAACTTGCTTAGAACCTTCAGCGTTTTGAGATTTCTTGATGAACAAAGCAATCCAGTAATAACTATCTGCATTATTGATCGGTACATTTCAAACAGAGACTGCTGAGTCAACATTCTCCTAATAACCTTATTGGTGACAATTTGCCAAAAAAATAAATATAAAAGCCTTAAGAGTCTATAAAATAGTCTTGAAAGTTACAAATATCTACCTTGTCTGAGGGACCAACACTGTAAAACAGGCGATTCTAAGGATTTCTGAAAGACTAATTATCACATATGATCTTTGGGATATTCACTCGTCTCCTCTGATTGAGCCACACTTTTGATAGATTTTTGTTTTCTTCGACACACCTTTGATGGATTTTTTTGTTATCTGACATAGTCTTGGCTAGAGGAGAAGGCCTTGTATCCCTGACGGTCCTCCACTACTCAAAACACACCAAACAATATGCACGATAAATCAAAACATGGATTCTGGCTCCTACATACCACATTAAACCTCCATTGTTTCCATAAAGACAGGCAGAGTGGAAAAAAGGGCACCGGGCCCGCGATGAATAAGCTGTGTAAATGGGGTTAGCGGGTCAGACCGCTCTAAACTGATCCATGCTTCCACTGAAGTCACTTTGAGAGCATTCGAGTGTGTAGTTAAAAGTCCAGTAAGGCATCAGCACAGACACGACCCAGAGAATTATTTTTAACCGAGGATTGCCTTATGGAGAGCTGGAGGATGCTGCTCATCTAGCAGAAGAATGTGACTGAGATAACTGGCAGGAAATGGATGAATCACATTTGCCATTCACTAAATGACATGTAAAACCACGGGCGCGCACACACACACACACACACACACACGCACACACACACACACTGATAGCGTGTGCACACATTCTTTCTCAGACACTGACATACATTCTTCTGTCCTCAGGACTACAGAGATCTCATTTAGATAACTCTTCTGATCTCTCAGAGCCTCCCTGAGTTGCCATTTCCTGCTATATTCATCCATTATGGCACCACGTGAGAACGTTAGCAGCATTAGCTGATCCCTTCTCTCGATAGTGAGATGTCAGTCAGGGCCTCGATCACAGTGTCTGAATTAGATATATCCTCCCCATCCCAAATTCTCTGACTATCTTGTCTGCAGTGATTTTAATGTTGTGTAACATCATCCTGCCTAAGAATAACAGCCTACAATTAGCACAGAAATACTCTGCAGCAAGCATTCTCTTTGGGACAGTTATGATGCAGCCGTGTATTAGCTATGTTATGCGTTTAAATAGTGGGGTACTTAACTTAGCCCAATCAGACGCTACCATGTGATAAACTGACATAATTCTAGTGGTTTCTTTCTCTATTTAGTCTGCAGCTGTCCCGGCGCTTGCATTACCGCCTTGTGTTTGGGTTTCGCAGAAAGAGAGCGAGAGACCAAGTGGGAGAAAGAGAGTGGGAGAAAGAGAGTGAGAGTGTGAGAGAGAGATAGAGAGAGAGAGTCACTCTGAATAAGACTCTTGAAGGCGGCGTGTGTATTTATATCCAGGAGTGGAAGGGTGTGCTCCAGTCTTTTAAACATCAAACACATTTTCTCCTCTAAAGCTAAAGCAGCTTTGTGGGCAAGCGGGCCAACACCAGAACAAAGCATGCCACCTCCAGATATGCATTATATTTTAATGCATTTTTTGCAATGCAACCATTCGTAGAATAATTGTTTACCTGACTGCCGTAAAATCTATCAACTGGTTAATCATTTTCATTTTTTTATTACGAAGGGGATTCCAGGTATCTGATCAGGCGGTTCTCACCTTGTGAGAGTTTGCAGCTTGTCGCTACATCACATTACTGAAAATATTTTTGCAGTTTTGGATAAGCACTCAGACATTTGATGATGTGTAGGATTTTTAAATGTTTTCAGGTTTTGTAGACTAAGTAATTTATTGAAAAAATGATCTCCAGATAAAGCCTGGCTCATTAGATCCTGTGTACAGGTTTGTTTTTGTTTTTTTAAATGAATCTAATCAGTGATTTTTATTCACATTTACATTTTTATTGAATTTAAGGCAACCCAAAGCATTTGGTTATAAGCTAAGGGGAAAAATCGTCTTGGTTAGGGAAAAAAAATCCACCTTAAGTTAGAAAAAGAGACAGGAGAGCCCAACCTTTTCAACGTGTAACTAAAACTCCTGCTTTCCTGGTTTTAGTAGACTAAACTCACAGCCATAAGTGTCACATGGCCTCTGGTGTTTGGGTCGTGTAATTTGCTAAATACCCAACCTTCTACTCTGTGAAGTCTGTTTAAAAGCACAAAACTGTCAACTATAGTCCACTTATTGGCAGTGCAATTGCAAGTAAACTTTATTTATATAGCTTATTTCAACTGCGTCACAAAGAAATGCAAAAGAAACAACCAGCAAACAGTTTAATGAAAGTCAAAGCAGCAAATATTAAAAGACATTTGGCTTAAAATCAAGGGCAGCAAGAGAAAAAGGACTTCAATCTAGAAGGGTAATTGCTGCAATCAGGACAGGAGGAATTGAACACTTGTACAATCATCTCCAACTGAGCTAATATTTTTTTAGATATTAAAAACATGAGCGAATCTAAGGATTTTAAAGACTCAAAGCCTCAGAAAAAACCTACCTGTATACTTTAGGGAGAGGCTTTAACAGTGGAAGATAAAGGACCAGGGATTTCCCATCATCTCCATGGACTCACCTTTCAGGGCATAGGTAAGAACATGCAGCCCTGATTACAGATAATGAATGATTGAGCAGGGTTTCAACAAGTTTTACGACAATTTCCTCAATCATTCATCCTCTGTCTCCACTTGACCTGTGCTGGGTCACTGAGGGCTTGAACCAAGCCCAGCTGACATTGGGAAGTCCTCAGATGGATTTGTTCCCAGAAACCAGAGGCAATAGTGCAGACCACTACAAAACGCTGCTTTCCAGTAACAAAGAAGCTTTGATGAAGGTATAGAAAGGCCTGGGCTTTCAGCATCTGTCCTTGCTAGAGGATTCCTCAGGAATCTTACAATATTTATATAATGCATTCGCGAAAACTCTACCAGACAAACAAACAACTTGAGCGTTGGCAGGAGCTCCATCAGTGAACGCTGAATGTTGAAAATAGTGTCTGTTTGGTCTGAACTCTACAAAAACATTCAACTTTTCTTCTGAATCAACAAAGAGTCTGTACATATAATACCTGATCCAGCGTGTTTAGGTGTTTGGATGTTTGCAGATGAAGCCTCCCTTGAATTTCTAATGTTTTACTTTCTGCGACGTTTGACAGCTCATTTGTGCCGAGGCTTGTGGAGCCTTAAACAGCTCAAACTCCAAACGTGGCTGGAAATGTGAGTTTATGAGTGATGATAATGCTGATTAGCCATAACATTAGAGCCACCTGCCTCATATTGTACAAGGCTGCCAAAACAGCGCTCTGAAATCTGTCTAGCAAAACCAAATTTTACATTTACTGCAATTTGTGTGTGACATCAGTGCTTGAGCCTGACTGACTTCATCTTCCATTGGTTAGACTGTTAGCGCTGAATGGCGTACGGTTCAGAGGTGTACTATTTAGTTTCCCATCTTTCTACGAGGAAAAGTACTTCAAATGTAATTCTGACAGCCTGCCACTACTCGTGTGTGTATGTGTGTGTTATGCCCTCGGAATAAGGCCTGTCTCTGGTTGCCACGGCTGAACGTCCCCTTTAGCATCGGCAAAGCGCCAGGCTCTGTCACAGCCGCTGAGTGAACCAGCTGCTCGCTTCTCTTTCATCCATCTTATCTCCTCCTTCACACTATCCGTCTTCCTCTCTGTGAGATAGGCAGTGATAGGACGCCTGCTGCAGCGCTTCACGCCAAAGTCGAGGCCCGCACATGCTGGCATTGGTGGGAGACGGGTTTGTGTGTGTTCATGTGTTTGCTTGACAGATCAGCCGGGACAAAAACACCGTCCTGTGGATTGTGGGAACAGAGAGGACGCTCTGTTGTTTTTGTGGCGCTGTTGACAGACAGACAAGTGGGAGTAGGACAGTGAAGGTCAGATGGGTGCTCGGTTTGGGATACGGCTGGTCAAACCGTGTTAGACAAACAATGAATGTGAAATGGGATGGGACTGGGCTTAAGCTGTCTGGCTGTGCCTTGGTCTGGGCTGCTGGCGTAGGCACTTTTTTGTGCCCTGTGCGTCTCACATCAGGAGTTATCAGAGCGTGCAGGCGGGGAGAGTCATAGAATCAGCAGGCCAGTAGTAGCAGCAGCAGCTCGCTGGGGGCTGCGGAGGGTCCTGGATCTGACCTGATTTGTCAATTTGATAACTTGAAATGTCGCTCCTCCAGGGAATCATTGGCTCATAATTCAGCAATCAAGAATCAGACAACGGACTCGTTGTTTCATGCTCTGTTGAATGTGTATTGTGGTGCGTAATGGATTTAGTAGGTGTGTGATTTCAAAGCCAAATATCTGATGAGGCTCAGGTTGTTTTGGACTCTCTCTCCATGGCTTCCCATCCAGTTACCTTTGATTGGTTGAAAGACAGTCTCAATAACTTGCCAGGTAAGAGCAACATTTTAGGGATTATTCATGTTGGTTTATATCAGTTTGGAAGTAACAAAGAATGTGTACTTTGTTACAGATGTTTTGTGTAGTTGTACCACATGCAGAACCTTTTGCAGTGAACTTATATGTACATACTTAATATGTGAACTTTGCATCCCTTACGTTTTCAACATTTTGCTCAACAACTGTATAATTCTGCAACATCGAATGCTTTCCGGACTGACTTCAGCCTAAACTGAAGAGTCAGTGACTTGTAGGAAAGATGATCCTTTTGTTTGTCCATCGATGAGACGACAGACGTAAAAAGACGAAGCAGAAAAGACACTTGAAGATCAGGCTTGATTGAATAGTTTTTTCTAGCCACTTTATTTCTCTCTCCTTCATAAAGGTCGTTAATGTTGAGTACATGTTCTGCCTGTGACTGGCAGTGATAGAAGTTATAGTAAAGTCCCTAATGGCCTTAATAAATATTAACTTAATATGGCATGCGGTTCAGTTTGATAAGCACAAAAAACATTAGAAAGAGCCTTTAAGTGGCTTTTCTTTTCTTTTTAACTTCATACTTTGAGTGCATTCCTCAACCTGTACCTTCTCTCTTTTGTAAGGATAAGTAATAATACTAGGTTTAGTAAGGTAGTCTTTTTCTTACTCAAGTGTGAAGGATGTGTGTACTTTTACCACCCATGCTTTAAATTAAAATGCAAGAATACCTAGATGAGGTGAATTTATTATCAGAGCAGTTTCAACTCCCTGATCATCCTGGGCCTTTAAAGGTGATTCCAGTGAGATGGGTCATAAACTTCACTGCAAATGATAAAAGAAAAACCCCTGCCTTCCCAAACCGAAGACGTTTCCCACTCTTCAAATAGATCCGGGGGGAAATGGAAGGTGATGTGCATTTGAAAGAACCGGGTCTGTAGGAGCGGGCAAGTAAATGCAAATGTGACAGAGTTGAACAAGACACCGATAAGCAGGTCAAGACAAAAGATGCAGAGGACAACAGAACAAATGCACTATTTTCAGGACCAAGGAGCATAATTTGCCTTAATTTGTGGATTCACTTTGTTCATTCTTGTTTCACTCAAACTACAGCAAATAAAGCAGTCTTGCAAAAAAAGGTAAATACCTTGAACAAAAATACAGCTTGTGTTTTGTCTTTTACCTGTTGATTATTATGACTTTTAATGCATGTCCTCACTTTGTCTGTATGACCGAACCCAAGAGACGAACGGAGCCGCCCTCCACGTGTTCATCAGAAGTAGTGTCCTTTTAAACTATGTGTGACATTTATTTGCATGTTTGTGCACGACTCTGATCTTCATCTCAATACCAATTTATGGGTCTAAATCTTTGAAATGCAAAATGAATGCGGTGTTTGGAAAATACATGAATGCATCATGCTGCTCTAAAGCGCTGACATACGCTTAGGTACCAAAAATAGACTCTTTCACCGGACCTGCACCACTCTTCTGCAGAGTCTGTGCATGTGTGTATGTCTGTGTATGTGCGTGTGTGTGTGTGTGTGTGAGTGTTTGTTAAGGTGGTGTTGTACAAAAAGGGAAATGCCTGTGGAGTCTTAGATGGTGACAGATGGTTTGGAGGCAAGTCAGCCTGGGAGTCAGGATCTTTGCCCTGGAAGTTGTGGACCCTCTATGTACATGTGTGTGTATGTGTGTATGTGTGTTTGTGTAGTGTGTGAGAAATCATATACTTTTCTATACCTGGTTGAACATCTGCTTTGTGCGTGCAGCATGTTGCACTAAAGTCTTTTATAGAAAACTCTAGTATTCAGGTGTGGTGTGGAGCTTTTAAAAAACTTTTTGGTGAAAATGGAGCAATTTGGGGAAATAATTGTTTTTTCTTGTGTCGTCCTGATGATGCTTTTAGGGTCGACGTCATCTGAAAAACGTAATCTTCTTCTGCGTGGTACAGTGGCTACGCTTTTGTTTGCTTGGTGCCACCGATGAAAGGTCGCAATAATACGAGAATCTTGTTCTGATCTGAAGTCAGCTGATCCTATGCATAAGCTTTGAGAAATCTTGCAAGAACATGTGGCACGTGATGAAGAAGGCTGTTTTAGGTCGTCTGATGGTCTATTTTCAAGATTCTGATACTTTTG
>VRLP01006464.1:0-28314 GCA_009660295.1 Lophius piscatorius
TTAGCTTTAATTACACTGACCTGTTAGCTTTAATTACACTGACCTGTTAGCTGAAGTAACGCTAACCTTTTAGCTTTAATTACACTGACCTGTTAGCTACAGTAACACTGACCTGTTGGCTAAAGTGATGCTAACCTTTTAGCTACAGTTATACTGACCTGTTTGCTACAGTAAAGCTGACCTGTTACTTACAGTAACGCTGACCTGTTACTTACAGTAACGCTGACCTGTTGGCGACAGTTACACTAACCTGAGGTCTAATGGAGAATCACACCTCCAACAAACTTTTGTGAAACCAACAACATTTGAATCAGAATTGTGTTTTAACAGACAAACCCTTGTAAATTAGTCTCGGAAACTGAGAACCATGTGAGGTTTCTTTTTGGATCAATCAACAAGTAAATATTTCATGTAAAACCTTATAGTTGACATATTTTAGATACTTGCATTACCCTCTCTCTGACGTGAAGATTGCTCATGAGCATATTGGGATATGAATGCTGGCATAATACAGTATGTTTTGCAGCATCATTATACTACAAACACTGGACCCTGACAGGTGAAGTGAATAACACTGATTATCTCGTTACCATGGCAACTCATGGTGGGCGGGATATATTTGGCAGGAAGTGCTCATTTTGTCCTGAGGTTTATGTGTTGAAACCAAGACAAATGGACAGGCTCAAGGATTTGAGTGCCCCTGACAAGGGTTACATTATTAAGGCTCATGACGCTCACTATAAAACTGGTTCAGGAATGGTGTGAGGAACTCATCAACAAGTTCAAGGTGTCAATTTGCCTCAAAATCTCCACATGCTGAGGAGATTTATTTACTGACTGTCATGGAAACAGGACTGCCAGTAACTCCAAACTCAGCTTAATACTGAATAAAACAACAAGGAGAACAAAAAGTCTTCCTGCTGGCTCCGCCTCCAAGAGCGTGCTTATGCGGTGGCGCGGGTGACACTATTAAAAAGATCAGTGACATCATCTCTGCTGCCTGTGTCCTCCAGAGTTTTTTGTGAGTCATAATGGAGAATACGTGGGCAATGACGATGAAGAACATGATGTCGAACCAGGCCCTTGAGATCCGACAGAATCCCTACAGATCCAACAGAATCCCTACAGATCTGACAGAATACGAATCCACAGCTAATCTGATTATCAGCTAATCTAAATGTTTATTCAGGAGAATATTGGTTCTAGACATCGATAGTAGGCAGCATGTTGGCACAGAGGGTAGCACAGTTCCCCCACAGCTAAAAAGGTTCCGGGGTTCAGATCCTCCCTGTGTTCACGTAGCTTCTCTCCGGATACCCCGGCCTCCTCCCACAGTCCAAATATTCTGCTATATTGATGACCGTAAACTACCCCTATACCCGTGAATTTGAGCATGAAAGGCTGTGCTTGAAGCCAAACAGAAATCAATCAGAAGATTAGGGGCTTGGGTTTTCTGCATAACTGTGCCTTTCTCTATCAGCAAATGTTTAAGAGTTTAAATGAGTATTCAGACAAAGAGAACTACAAATTTAGAAACAATCCACAAAGTTGGTGCTGCTCAATACAGAACTCTGCTGCTCTTCCATGCTTGGCTCGCCAGTATCATTTCGATCCGGGACCCGTGGAGTCTGATTGACGGGGTGTCTTAGTAGGGCGTGTCAGTGTGTTAGACCGCTGTGTGACCCAGTCACTGGGCGCTGGAGTAGGTGGATGATATTGAGGATTCAAGGGACCACATGGTGCTTCATAGCAGGGAGCTTGCTTGTGAGACATCTCTTGCATGAATGTCTGCATAATGTTTATAATCATTGTATGTGTGTCTCCAGGAGGATCCTGAAGCTCTTCTCCTCAGTCTCCTGCTGCTCTTTCATCCAACTCCCCAGAGTGGCGTCCTTCCTCTCCTGCCAACTGTCCGTCCTCTGCCTGGTTGAACTCTCCCAGCATCCCTGGCCCCCCGTCCACTTTCTGTCCTTTTATTTCTTCATTGCTACTATCTGAAATAAATATCCAGTAGACTTCTACGCATTCTTCTTCTCTTTTTTTCTTCATGCTCACAGCAGATCATATTGTTCCGAATATTTATCCGGCATTTGCCCTTCCTGGGAGATTGTTTGGCGTGTCGTTTGTCGACATTAAAGACTGCTTGATGCCTGATGTTTTTCAGAGACACACCTTTATACAGCCTATGGTAGCTGAAGTTCCTTTACCTTCAGGTGACGTCATGCTCCCATCCTCTCGTTTCGTAAGATAAAAGTTTGTAATTGTTCAATTGTTGGGCTCAGCACATTTTGAGTCACTATTTCTCATTGAGAAACGTGTGCCACTTGATTGAACCTGTTTATAATATGAGCCAAAGGCAACATGTAGGGCCTATATGCTAAAGAGTAAGTGGCCAAGGATAGAGCCCTGGGGGGACACCAGAGGTCATAGACATAGCAGCATCATTTTATGTCAGATTTATTTTTTATTTTTTTCAAAACATGCTTGACGAAACGATTTGTCACTTTATTGTATATTTAGAGTGGCTAAGATAATAGATTAATAAATTCTCCAAAGAACTAAAAGATGAAAAAGAATTATATTTCCATGTATTTTTTTCCTGGTTAGCACATCTCCCACGCTCGTGTGCAACCGTGGCTCATTTTGAACTCTCTTCTTGTTCTTTTTAAAACATTTTCCATCTTTTGGTAATTGGCAACTGTAACATGATTTAACTCTCTGTACTGGGTCAGAGTCCAAGCAATCCAAAAATTGCTCTCACAAAACATGGGTCAGATGGTTTTAGTGGGACAAAAACAGCCTTAGAAAATAGACATTTTCCCTCTAACTAACCCTGAATGTAAGAACCCATAATAAAAGATGAACCAAAATATGATCAAAATCATTAGAAAAATGAAATATCAAAAGAAACTGCAGCTCAAACAGTCAAACCTGATAAATGCTGATTCCGAGCATCAGACAGTAGAACTTTTTTTTTTTAAACCCATGGCCTGAAGAGTCTCCTACGTTTAATATTATCAAATATTAACACTCCTACAGATTTTGAAATGAATGAGTTAAAATTTCAAAATGCGTTGTTTTTTCTCTGTTACCACAAACAATGAATGTTTTATAATTGTTTAATTCAAAAGTGCTTTACAAACATAATGTAATGGATTTAGCGTTGGTCGAGAGGCATTCTCATTTTGTGACTGAAACTTGTTTTTATGTGGTTTCCCTCCCTGTATGTTGTTGCTTTGGGACATAATGAATGTGTGTGTGTGTGTTTGTGTGTATGTGGAGGGAATAACCATTAAAATTACATGAAACAATGTTGCTGCTCCTAGATTTATCCAGCACCTTACTCTGAGCTGTCAATCAAGCCTGACTGTGAATCTGTAAAAATATAATATGTATGTGTATGTGGTCTCTGGAAGCAGATTCTGCACACGTGCTTATTTTTGAAAGGGCAGAACACAGACGACAGCATTGCCCGATTACAAAACCCTACCAATGAATCGGTTAAAGTTTTGACCACGTCATGCATGCACTTCAACAGCAGGATTTTAATTCAAAGAAAAGTGAAAGTTTGATTATTAATTTGTGGAGGTCAATCAGGGCAATTGCTTGTACAACGCAGGAGATTGCAGGCTTTTGGGGGGACATCACCTTGCTGTCCAGGTGACAGTGTATATAACCTAGTTAATGTATGCCTGTCATTGTTGGGACGTCAGTTATCTGTGCTTGACCCATTGCCGTGAAGCTGCCGAGGGCAGTCAAGAGCCCAGGGCGCAAACTGAGGTTCAGAGTTTCTCTCAAGGAGCCTACGCCGTGTACACTGCAAGATATGTATCATTATTGCAGCACATTACAAACTCATCACCTTCCGTCAATAGTTTCAGTCTTTGTCCACCAGATATAACTTAGCTGCATTTCTGGAATCTAATCATCTGATTCTTAATAATGAGACATGAGATATGATCCGTTTAGAGTCATAAAATAAAATAGATGATTTCCCTCTGCTTAAGGGAAAAATTGGACTTGGGAGAATGTGGGTTGTTCAACGACAGCTTTCGATTCATTCGCGCTTCTTCTTCTTCTTCTTCTTCTTCTTCTTCTTCTTCTCTCAGCTGCTCCCTTTAGGGGTCGCCAAAGGAGATCATCTGTTTCCATTTTGCCCTGTCCTCTGCATCTTCCTCTGTCACACCAACCAACTGCGTGTACTCTCTCACTACACCCGGAAACCTCCTCTTTGGTAAAATGTATTATTATTAGTGTTATTAGTGTTCCATTGACCTCTGGTCAATGGAAATAAACAATTTGATATATACTGGTGCCTTTGGGGAATATGGAATATTAGCCCTTTAATGCCCTGCTCAACAACATTTTGAGTCTCTATTTTATGTTGAAAATTTTTTACCCCTTTTACCGAACCTTGGAAGCATGTCTATGCTTAAGAGTAAGGGACCAAGGATCGAGCTCTGGGGGACACCAAAGTGCAAAGGGGCCATGCATCGAGCAGGAGGATTGAGAATGTCCTGGTCTATTAAAATTGGGTTGGTTTTTTTTGGCGTATTAAAGCATCTGAGGACTTTCTAAACACAATTATGTAACTTGAAACTTACAAAAAACTAAAAATGAAATATTTTTCTAAAATAATGCCTGCCCAAAAGGTTGAGCTCATCTAATTAAAATGGACTCTTTGCCATGATATACAAAATATCCCCATAAAATAATATTATAAGTCTGATCTATTTTGATCTATAAGTTACATATATTTTTTTCTCGGTGATGACTTTAAGAGGTTTATACATTCTAATGGGAAATAATAAACCCCTTGTAACTGAAATATTGTGATTATTCATGTCTGTGTAACACAAAACACTAGACTCACAGTATTTGCTCTGAGTCATGATGCAATATCATCCATCTTTTTGTCCAAGAAGCAAATATTCCCCTTAATGATCCCTAGAACAGACGGCAGATATTTCTTCTTTTTCAGTTAGCTACTGCTCTGTAAACACGGCATTTCCTCTCCAACTCCACCAGACATGTAGGCACAAACGTCTAGTTTAAGGACAGTCAGTTTCATGTTTTGCTTTCACATAAGACACATAAGACTTCAATCCCTCTTGGGACTTTCTTGTGTTGTGTAGTTGCACCTTATAGCACACAAGTGTTTCCATTTATGGTAGAATAAAGCAAAAGAGACACAAGAGTACCTCCTGCATCTTAATGCAAAAGGATAACTTATCAGTGTCTGACGAGAGAGAGAGAGAGAGAGAGCGAGAGAGAGAGAGAGAATCGTTACTATTTTTCTCTGTGGAAATCCTCCGTTATTTGACCTCTGTGGCTCTCTCACTTCCTCTCTCTCTCTTTTTTTCCACCAACCACACACACACACACACATGCAAACACATCTCCTGTCACTTTTTGGTTCCTGCAGTTCATTGCCTGTCTGATGACAGTGCTGACAACTTGCTCCATGCCCCTTACACACTCCTCCTGAATTAACCATGACAGGTGTGTGAGTGTGTGTGACTGAGCGAGAGAGAGAGGGCTACTCCACCAGTGTGTGTTCACGGGACACTCAATCTCACACAATCTCTCTCTAATACACACTCACACACACACACAATCAAACTTGCACATACTCCTCAGCTGTGTGTATATATATATATATATATATATATACATATATATATATATATATATATATATATATATGTCATGTATGTTCTAATTGCGTGTCAAGTTCAGTATAGGCCAACTCTGCTGCCACACTGCCCCTCTCCGCTGTGCCATTAGCTCTCACCCCACCCAGTGAAATTGTCACCCAATTCCCCCGAACTCCACTCACCCCACCCCTCAGTCTGTGTCACTCTATGCTAAATAGTCGCCCCTTTGTGGGAGCGCCTCTTCTCAGTGGAAGTTGAGGTTAGAAGAGTCGGGTTAGAAGTTCGAACTGCGGGATAACAAGCTGTGAGCAGCGCCACGGCGTACTGCTAGAGCTCGATTGGGACAGTGGTCATAATGGCTCCCTCCTTCTCATTAGCACTATCCACACCTCTGACAGAGCATCGGCTTCCAGTGTCGGAAAAGTGACACTCGGCTCCGCCTCCTAAGGAAGTGCAGCCTCTGCTGACTACTCCTGGACTTAAATTATTAGAGGTTCACAGTCGTAAGCGAAAGATTGTATTCAGTCCACTGGTTGAGGAGCCAGTGAGGCGTTCTGGGCTGGTACCACCATGCATCTGTACTTGCGTGTTTTTAAACCAAGGATGGAAGGGCCTGTATACTCTTCAGATGTTATCCTTCTGGCTGAGAATTGAGGAAAAAGATAAGACAGCAGCCTCCTAGAGGAACAATGGCCGCTTGGCAGCAGTCATCACTTTTGGCCGTTTCTAATGAACCTTTGGATCTGGACCAGCGGTTTCACTCTCAATCACAGATGGAGACCCCGTCAAGGGCCGAACAGAACTCAAATTGGCCATGTTTAATCTGAGGTACCATGTTTGGCAGGTGCAGCAGGTGCAGGTCAGCATGAGTCTGACCACATGGGTCAGACACAATTCTTGAGTCAAGAGCACTATTGTCTTAGGCCCATGTGGTCTAAGACAATAGTGCTTGTTTCTTCTTCCGTGGACTTCAACAGTATTATTACTAAGTTGTTAATACCTTCTTCTGGTTCTACAGTTCTTGGTCATTGGCTTGTGATTTTTCTTAGAGGTTTAACCGTCTCGTGTTTGTGGTCCTGGAACGCCTAAAAACCCATTCAGTACCTTCCTTCCTTCCATTGAAACCATCGAAGGTGACAAATATCAAACCACAGCGACCCCTTGGCCCAATCGCTGCATACTTCTGATTCTAATCCCTCATACTTCTTCATATTTTCTACTTAACGCAGCACACGGTCCACGTTTTCTCGGTCTTCACAGTGACTGTAATGGCTGCTCTGACATTTCCCAATGCCAATTTGAACAAAATTTTCGGTTTAAACCCCTTTAAGGCATTATTAGAAATTTTTTGTCATATTTGGTAAAAACGTGGCCCATTGTTTTATTCATGCTAGGCCCTCTTTCTGAAGAAAATGATTCTGAAAAGAGATTTCAATCTCAAAGACACTTCTTCTACCCGATTGAAAAAAAAAAGGCAATACAACCAGTGTAACTACTGAAGCTGTTTGTTGAGAGCATAACTGTGACCTGAAACATTTTTCTGGACTGCAAGTCTATTTCTCAGTCAGTAGGCAGCAAAATTTGAGGTTGATCCCCACTAAAATGTGCAGCAGAGTCTTTTGATGATTGTAATCCCTCTGACTCTACTTTCAGTCACATTTGTCCAGCGGCTGAGGTTTGAAGCCGCTGAATAGAACCTCTGGAATGTTGAGGTGCAGTGTTTGTTCATGACTATAAATTCTCTGCCTCTAGACTGCTTCACGTAACCGTTCCTTCGCTCTAATCGCCAAAAACTGACTCTCTCCCATCTCCCCGGCACTCAAGCACACAATCACTATGAACCACCTCACTTTTTACCTCAATCACATGCATCAGTGCTGATGGAAAAATAGATCAGGTATCCTCGCGAGCAGAGGGTGTGCCTAGTTCTAACCCCTCGTGCTGTTTTTTTTTTTTTCACCCTATTTGGTCAAATCGACCAGGCAGAAAATGACAATAAACTAGGCTTACGCTTCCGTCCCACACAGCAAAGTAAAATCCCCGAAAGACCCTAAAACGTCCAGAAAACGTCAGAAAAACCTTGTTTTTTGTAAAACAAATGTAATAAAATCACATTTAGTCTATTCATATGTACCTAATTTGGACTAAATCCACTAAATCCAACCTACCGTCAGGAAGTTACGTCCTCTCGTGAGAAACAAATAAACTATTAGCGTAAAATACAGCATGAAATACACAAGAAAGATCTCCGCGAGTTGGTACTTGAAAACGGCTGAGAAATTATACCTTGAAAACTGCCCAAAATCAATCCATCTCTTCCTCGCACTATGGTCTATGCGGGTATAACATTTGAAAGTGATCCATGAGACAGTTTTGGAGTTATCACATTAACACCAAGGATCTGCAGCGGATTTAGACTTTGAGGTGATGATAATATCCCTTTTGGGGACTTTTAGGGGATGCAAATAGTAAAAATAATACTTAAAAATATCATATAATACTAGATATTATGGATTCTTACTCCCATCTACCAATAACGGTAAAAAGTTTAATTATTAACATATTCAAAGTTATTGCATATTAAAAAAACAAGTGTCTCCCTTAGAAGGAGTCTGTAATTATTAGGGGGTGTAAAATCTTTTTCGTTAATTAATTACAATTACTTCTTCGCAGATAAAAGCAGAAAAAAGCCAATGAGAGTCCAAGTTTGAAATAATGTTCTTTTTTTTCTTTTTTTAGTAAAGCAAAAGAATTTCTCCCCCCCCCCAAAAAAAATGTCCTCTGATCCACTTATAATGGATTTTTAGACGTTTGGAGCACAATAATTAGAGAAGGATAGCTTTAAAACCATGTCAAGCATCATGAATACTCAGTCGGCACTCAGGCATGAGAATCGGGTTAAATGTTGCAGTAAATGATCCTCTTTATAATTTGGAGAAACAGAGGAGATTAAAGCCATCATGAAACATCTAAAAACCAACGCTTAATTAAGTGTTCACTCACTGCAATGAAAAGAATGAGTCTAGATTATAAGTTGCCACAGCAACTGAGTTTATGGAACCCAATAAAGGGAAAATAAGTCAGACCAACCAATAAAGCTGGTTTATTTAATAGCCCTGTTCCCAACCTCTGCTGGATTAATCCTGCAGAGATATAGCCATGACTAGGGAGGATTTGTTTATCCCAATCCATTAAATTATATGCGCTGCCATCCATATTTGGAGGGATCGGTGCCTGGTTGGTGTTTTATTTCTCTTCTTCAGAAGTTTTTAAATATTATTATTGTTGCTTATTCTTAGGGAGCTTTTAAGATAGCAGCCTTGGATCATTGTTATTGATCAACAGAGCAAGCGAACAATTAACAAAACGCATAAACAGGTACGAGCACAACATATAATGTATGGAGTCTTTTTTATCTACATATATTATCTTTTTATTATTATTATTGTAGTTTTTTTGATTGGTAATTTTTTTGAACTTGCAAGGTGAAATTTTTTTTAATTATATTTATAATTCATTTAATAGAGATATAATTTATTTGATAGATATAATGTAACAGTTCCATCTATTATTTAATAAGATGAGATAATAAGATAATATATGAAGCCTGTTTCCTATTTCATAAATGACTTAATTTATGCCTCGTCAGGCGAGGCATTCAAACTAAAACAAAATTATGATGAACTTTTCTGTCTATCTTAAAAATGCTACTGGTGAGAGAAATGAAACAGAATGAAAGAGAGAGAGAAATAGAGAGAGAAATAGAGAGAGTGTGGAGGAAGGAGTGAAGGATGGGGGGTCCTTCTGTTGTTTTTATCTTGTCTTCAGATTAATCGACGCTCTATCTGGGTGTTTTATGCAAATAGACACAGACACTGTTTGAGAGCTGACAAGGAGATGTGGATGTAGCCCTGTGACTCTTAACAAAAGCCCTCAGCAAAGAGGAGGAATGAGTGGGGCACCGGAGAGGTTGGCAGTGGAGAGTGTGACAGGGGTGAGTGAGGTAGTGGGATTGTGACAGGGGTGAGTGTGACAGGGGTGAGTGAGGTAGTGGTGAGTGTGGCAGAGGACAGTGTGGCAGTGGTGAGTGTGGCACTGAAGGGTTTTGCAGTAGAGAGTGTGGCAGTGGAGAGTTTGGCAGTGGAGAGTGTGGCATTGGAGGGTGTGGCAGTGGAGAGTGTGGCAGAGGATACTAACCGTGGAAAGTGGGGCAGTGGAGGGTGTGGCAGTGGAGTTTTGTTTTACTGTCTGCCTGGATAGATTATAGAAGCAGGACATCCCTGTGGCCCGGGTGAAATCTCTCCACATTTACCCGGGTGGGTCCTACTGACTGGAAGCAGAGGTGTTCTTGCTGGTCTATGCGGTCCAAATCTTCACTGGCAATGACACTAAATGTTTACTTAGTCCAGAATCGTACGTCAGATTCTCTACTCGCTCCATTCTGGTCCTTTGCTTTTGTTGAAACAGTCAAAAAACCAAGAACTGACAATTCAGATATGTCAGTTCTTTTATTTTCGGGATCTACATGTTGAAAGGTCCAGTAGCAAGACCCTGAACCCTGAAATGCTTCACAGAGGGTTAAAAGTGAGGAATAATAATCATTTTCATCATGGTGTGTTTGGTTGTATGTGAATAATAAAGATGAATTACTTCATTATTGTCAATTTATGACCTCATGCCCCCTCTTTCATTCAGTCTTTCTCCTATGTGGGCTACAATGGCCGCCCACAACACCAGGCATTAGGAGCCCTCGAAACTACTTCCACATCTGGTGTTTATCCTCTCCACCTCATCGTGGTATGATCATCAACATTTTACAAAAAAAGGACTAGCACTAAGATGGCGTGCCAAACAACAAGAGGTTGTTCCTCAAAATCCCCCTAAATCCCCTGCGCTTTACAGAAAAATCCCCTGATTGAACTTCAGACATTTAATATGAAGTAATTTTCAAAAAATCAGTAAAATATGAAATATTGGAGTAAAACCAAACATTTTCAAGATAGATCCATTCAAGGCCATTCATATTCACCAAATTTGGACTAAATTAAATAAATAAATAATGGTCAACTTTTGCAGATAAAACACCCTAATATCCGAAATATAGGACCAAAATCAGTCCAGATCTTCCTTGCAATAAAATCTATAATATAATAAGTGTATAAAATGTTACAAATACTATCTAATAAAAACTCAAAACTCCGTTTAAATTTCCCATTTTTTCATTTTGTTTTCTGACGTTCGCAGCATTTTTAAGTGGCACCAAAATTATACAGTCTCTGCTTTAAATGATGGTCTTGTAAATGTATTCAGTCCTCTGGCGTTCAATATTTCGTCTGATTTTATGTTTCACTGTTTTCTTTATTGCATCTTTTTTCTGTGAATAATTCAAGCACGTCTCATGAAATTGAGCCTCCTTTATTCGGCTCGGTTTAATTGCAGCTTTCCGTCACAAATATGTATAACGGACGTAAAGAGTGACCTTATGTGCGACTGGAACCTGAGGGAGAGACATAAGGAGAGAGAAAGAGGAGGGAAAGAGAATAAAGAGGAGAGTAACAACACGATCAACACGATCCCTCCGTTCTACCCACTCATACCGCCTCCTCCTTCCCTGGACTAAGCTCAGCACCATGGGTGATCGGGCCTTCTGTTCTGCTGCCCCTCGTCTGTGGAATGCCCTCCCTGACCATCTGAGGGCCCCACAGACGACTGACACATTTAAAAAAGGACTTAAAACTTTCCTTTTTAGCAGAACCTATAACTTTAATTAACATTGCTGCTTTTTGGTCGGGCTTTTATATAGTTATTATTTTATTTTTTATTGATGCTTTTATCTGCTTTTACTTTGTAGCACTTTGAGATTTGATCCAAATGTAAAGTGCATTATAAATTAAATGTATTATTATTATTATTAGTAAGAGTCAGAGTGAGATAAAAGACGGAGAGAATGTGACAGTGGTGGACCGGACTCTGAGGGAGTCTTAGTTTTCTGCTGAGGTAAACGGCCCTTCTGTGAGCTGGCGTCCGTGTGCAGGTAGCAGAGCTGGGCGGCAGATAAGGATGATTGACAGTTTGGATTTTCATCTGAAAACATCACCTGGTGTTTTGTATTTTATTTTCTCTCCATGGAGCGGGGAGACAAACAAAAACAGAACTTAAAGGAAATGTTAAAAAGGGAGAAAATACATTTCCTGAGTGATGTTACAGTTGCCAAAAAGTTATTCAGATGATGAACGATGAGATGGAGTGGATGCTTTCATACAAGAAAGTATTGGACTCTTTCCTCTATTTATGTGTCGAACAAAGGCAACAGGAGGAAACCCAAACATGCGTCGAATCACATCATATCAAGAAATGATCCTCCTTCAGCAGCAACAACTGCAACCAGACACTTCAGATGACCGGAGATCCGTCTCTGACGCCACTGCGGTGGAATTTTGGCCGAATCTTCTTTGCAGAACTGCTTTCGTTCAACCATATTGCAGGTTTTGAGAGCTTTCCCTTCCAGCAAGTGAGGTAAGTTAATCTCTGATTCAGTTACAAATATGAATTGTGAACCTAAACTGCTTGAACAAGCCCTGAGTTTGTAACTGACTCCATCCCCCTTCTGAGCCTGAAGCTGTCAGAGGTGACGTGTCCATCTCTCATATGTCATATAAGATTGATGTCTGCAGGACCGAGAGACCCAGTTTGAGCTTGCTTTCATTCCATGATTTATCTGAATGACATTCTCCGGCCGAACATCTAAGACATCTCACATTGTGGACATCTCTAACATCCCTTTTGGATTTGTTTTGTTTATTTCCAAAAGTTTTGGGGACATCATTTTCGGCCATAACAATCAACTCAAGTAGATTTATCTTCCAAATGTCATGTTTGTCGCTGTCATGGTTCATACTTCACTCACTAAAGGAAGCTTTTTATGAATATGACTGTATTTTTGGCATAATTTCTTGACCATTGGACGGATTTAATCCTAATGTTGCACATATCAATCGACTCGACGGGATCCATCTTCTATCATATTTATCTCTAAAGGAAGAGTTCTTTGTTTTACAAAAACTGTGTACATAACTTCACATTTAATTTGAGGAGTTAAATAAGGTCGTTTGGTTGTACAACGCAGTGTATCGGGGCCTTTTCAGGGATATAATACACTTGCTGTCAGGGACGACAGCGCTGAGTTCAAAAACTAGCAAGACCGAACGCAGAAAAAAGTCTGAGCCTTAGTTCAGACTTTTGGATAAAAAGTCACCCTATTATCTTTCAAAAACTTTCCTGCAGAGAGGATATGAGTACTTCATACGCTAACTATGGAAAAGGATAATACGTGATGAAAGTTAACCCTTTGATGTCCTGCTCAACTGTTTAGTTGAGCTCATTTTTAATACTATCTCATATCAAAAATGTGTGCGAAGTGACTGAACCTGTTTATAATATGATCCAGTGGCAGCACATGCTACATGTACATGCTAAAAAAAAAAGCGAAGGGACCAAGGATGGTGCCCTGGAGGATGCCACTGATCAAAGGGATCCTCCAGTGAATCAAAGGGATCAAGGAAGTAGGATTGTATGGCCGTATTAAAGCACATTGAGGGATTTACTAAACAGAATAATGTAACTTGATACAACCAAAAAATTTCAAATAGTGTCATAAAAAACAAGCTTTACCAAAAGGTTGAGTAAAATTGACTATTTTCTTTGGGGTACTATATTCCAAAGAAGTGAAAACCTTTTTCCAGGGTTAATATTCCAAAGTACTAGCAAGCAGCACCTGCAGTAAGTTCTGCAGAGGACCACACAGAACCATCACTGTGCCGCTCAGTCGTTATCAGCTCAGCAACAGGCTTTGGCTTCATTCAGTGAAATAAATCCTCGGGGTTGGAGGACAATCTGACGCCTGCAAGCTTGTTTTAAAACTTTCTCCTAATGACTTCATATCATTGTTTTATCCTTATGTTTTAATTAGTGCCTTCTGGAGTCATCTACGTCTCTGAATAGACTGATGTATTAAATGAGTTCAAGTTTGTCACGGTGAGTTAATCAACCCACGTTTGGGGGTTTGTCGAACCCTGTGTTTACAAGATAAGTAAAAACTGCGTAATTTCCCAACACGGTTACATCCATCATTAGAGAGGGAGGCCTCCACCTGTAATTGTGGATGTCCAAAGTTCAGCTGCTTCCTCTGCTCCCAGACACAGACAGGAAGGTGGGAAATGAATGCTTCTCATTCAGGCCTGACCTCAGCGCAGCATGAGTTACTTATTATTACACCCACGAAAAGTCGGGGATAAACAGTACGTATATTTCTGACACTAGGGGGAGCTTCATCACCAAAAGCCTTTGGGCCATAAATTCTCAAGCATTTGTCCGATTTAGTCCAATTTTGGTGAGTATGAGTTGTCTCCAGGGGATCTATCTTCTTAAATCATTTTTTATTGTAAAACTTCAAATTTTACTCACTAGGGGGAGCTTTTTTTTATGAAAAAACACTTTTTTCTAGACATTCCTCAAAAGTTTTCATGGATTATTTACAACCTTCATACCCAAATAGACCTTAATGTCAGGATTAACTGCATGGATTTTTGGAAAGATCGGTTGTATATCTCTGACACTAGGGGACGCTTAATAAAGTCTTTGGGCCATAAATTCTCAAACAAATGTCTGATTTAGTCCAAATTTGGTGAATATGAATTGTCTCGAGGCGATCTATCTTATATATTTACTTTAAAAGTTCATATTTTACTCATTTTGGGGAGTTTTTGTTTTTACATTTCATTTGAAGGGTTCAATCAGAAGGATTGGTTGTATTATGCAGTGGATTGGGGACTTTTTTGGGGCATACCCTTGCTGTCGGGTACGACGGCATATGAATAACATGAGACAGGGAGTAATATGAGACCAAACTTATCCGACTGTATTTCCTGTAACACTGACAGAGAAGTTATTACATTTTCTCTGGACACTCTGGATCCCATTTTTAAAAGTTTCAATTTTCAGGCCCTCAAACACGGTTATTATGTAAAGAAAAGGCCAAACTGTGAGAAAAGGTTAACATGTCATGGGAAAGACAAAGCTGACACATTGTGAGCTGGAAAAGCAGAAGATTGTTTATGGGCTCCCGAACGCAGCACTGGAAAAATAAGTTATCCGAGAGGAGGAACGTAATCATAATCAAAGTGACAGTGTGACGCCCGGAGGAAATGAACAAATGTTTAAACTGCCGGTGATTGAGTGATTCTTCGGGAGGACTCGTCGCTCTGCAGCAAATCTGGAGAATGAATGTGATTCAGAACTTGAACTCACACATCTGTGTGCAGGATGGACAAAGAAACGTCTCAAGGGAGCTCATTCTGAGCCGTTACCTCCAGTCGGGATCTTTCGCTTAAAGAAGGAGCACAGTGCAGAAAAGGAACGTAAAAAGAAAAACAGAAAGTATATCTTAGTTTTTCTTAGTGAGATACTCCGGCTGATATTGAGCATGTTTTAACCAGTAACAAGATATAATAATGGTTGGAATAATATAGCAGCAGAGGAAGATGATTTCAAATTCCTTATTTGTAGAATGAGGAATGAGGGATGAGGAAATTTAAGGACATTTCATCCTACTAAAGAGTGTTTTTTCTGCTAAATATAAATCTTTGATGAAAGTCGAGATTCTGAAAGTCAGCTCAGTCAAGGAGCTAGAATAGTTCTTTTATGTTAATCAATCTTAAATGAATTACTTTCCAATGCTGTAAACTTGTAAACAGCAAAACTTTGCAGCAATTAAATAAAATATTAAATATATTAGATATTAGATAAATTATTTTAGATATATAATATTAGATATATAAATAAAATAAATATTTAAGGATATAAAAGTAAAACGTTGTTGTTCTCTAATCCTTATTAAACCGAATTTATTTCACACAAAATGTATGCATTGAAAATAAATTATAAAGTATTTTATATTACATATCATATGTGCTATTCAATATTATAGGTCTAATTAGATTTATTTATTTTTTTATGAAATACATCTCTTTTATCTAAATACATTTTTAAATAAGCAATCAATAATAAACTAATTTTAAGTGCAAACAGTTGGTCTAATTAACATTTTTGGTGACAATGAGATAGTCCATTATATATATATTTTATATATTTATTTAATTATTTTTTTTAAGGAGTGTAAATACTTTTGGTGCCCATTGTATACATTTGGAACTTGACACCTAATTTTACAGATTTACAGCAGTTTAAACTAATAAACAAACTGGTATATGAATTAAATTGTCAATAATAATAACAAATATCTGTGATTTGTTTTTGACTGAAAAAAAAAAACACATATAAATATAAATTTTTTAACCACAGCTTTTTCATGTTTGTCAAATTACATTTAAAAACAATAAAAAAAAAAATAATATTTTCCAATAATTACGTTCGTTATCACATTTTCTTTGTAATTGAAGGTAAATATTATTAGTTTTATAAGAATATGTATTTTTTCTCAGTGAATTCATATTTTTTTCTCATTTCAATGCATCATATGTAATATTTAGCCTGTCTCTGCAAAGCCTACAATTCGTCTTTCTATAAATGCATTCTATTTTCAATTAATAGGAATTAGAATATTATACAGCTTTAGATCATCCGCTGCTGCCATTAATTTGAACGTTGTTTTGTTTTTGCTTTTTAATAGTGTATTTGGACGCCCTCAAGATGTTTTCAGCCAGTGATGTATGATATATATTGTGAGATATATTTTTTGGCTTATTCTACACACACTCACTCACATCCCCACAAACACACCCACACAGAGCGAGAGCGATAATTATGAAAACTCACACCACTGTGCAGAATATTTTTGTTTCCGGATGCTGAGCAGAGGATTGCATTAGCATACTTCACTCAGTTGACATCTTTGAATTGTCAACAGAGTATCCATCTATAACTGGTCTTACCTTATCGCACACACACACACACACACACACACATACACACACAGTGTGCATATACTGTATGTGAAGACAGTACGTTCACCTATGCGTCTCACTTCATGTAAACACGTGCATCTCACTCCCACACCATTCAGCTTATTCCCTATTTAACATATTTTTACAGTTAATTGACACGAGTTTACATAATGTTGAATCTCATTGTATAACTTCATGTTCGGCACAAACTACATGAAAGTTTCCAAGGATGATGAATATCATCAGTGATTATGTAACCTTTATCAACTCTGTCAACAAAAAAAAGAAGGAATTGTGAGTAGCGTGCTTTATTATATTATTGCTGCTGTTTTATTCTTTGTTAGTTTGTCCGGAGGTTTGATGTGGTGATCAGGTCTGCGTAACACATATCCGATGTTCTCTGATAGAATTGCACTTGCGTATTGATTATTTTTCAACCAAACCCTCCTAGTGCTCTGCGGACATCACACAAACACACACACACACACAAACACACGCACACACTCACGCATATTTCTTTAAGAACAACCTGAGGACTCATTTATATCCGTAAAAATCCTGTATGCAAAAGTTATCATTCCAATTAATCCTGTTCAAAGCATCACCAGATGTGAAAAAACCTTCCATGGATCTGTTTGTGTTCTTCCTCTCATCTCAGAGAACGTACTCTGTGCACTGCTTCGATTTGCTCACTGTACGTAACACACTTTGGTCACAGGGGCTTAGACTTCATGCATATGATTACCAGCAGGCCGTCACACGGAACCGTCCTCGACAGGATGTCCCAGAGCTCACGAGGGGGCAAATACAGGCGGAGGCCCGACAAGGTTTTTATGGAAATAACCAGCTGGACGGGCTTGCAGGGAGTCAAAACCAATAAACAGCCGGCAGCATCTTCCAAGTTCTCGGTTTCCTCAGGGCAGGAGATGAGAGATGCGTAGGAGACCTCTTACAGCTGGACCTGAAGAGGAGACCAGACCCTCAGGAGGAGGTGAACTGCATAGAACTGACACAGTTCTTCTATATCAAGGAGCATAAGAGTCATAGTAGCGGAGCGATGGAGGATCTCCGAGGATGAAGAGAGCCACATGTGAGGATTTTTAATCTGTCAGCGAATGGATGGATGGATCCATCATCATTCCACTCCCTGTTAAAGATGATCAGTTTGGATCCTGAGGAAAGGGTCGGATGGAGTTAACACTTTAATGTCCTCCTCGTGTAAAAATCACTATGGAAGGATTATGTCTTTGCATGTTCCATTTCATAGAGGCATTAATCCATTTAATGTCTTAAAGACTCTCTACCATGAATTGAAATTTAAATAAAATTTTGTATTTCATTGAAAATATTCCGTTTTAATTAGATTAGCTCAATCTTCTGGTAAAGCGTTTGTTCAGAAAACAATTATTAGACTTTTGTTGATTGTGACAAGAAAACTAATTATGTTTAGTAAGTCCACACATGCTCCAATAAGCCCTCCCAAAAAAAATACTATTTATGGTATAGAACCTCCTCTTTAGCCGTATTTCATGCCTCCTCCTCCTCCTCCTCCTCCTCGTTGGCCCCTTTGACCTGTGGTGTCCCCCTGACCTCAATCCTTGGCCCCTTTCTCTTTAGCATATACATGCTGTCGCTGGATCTTCTGATAAACAGGTTCTGTCACATTTATCAATAAGAAATAGTGATTGAAAATGAGATCAACCAAACAGCTGAGCAGGACATTAAACGGATTTAAGGGGGCAAATGTTTCCGACCCTTAGAAACTTGCTGAAGATGCAAAATACTTCTTCTGAAAACCATGAATTGAAAAGTGATTGGACAAAAGAGGAAATCCAGTAGCTCCAGCAGTTTCTGCATGTTTATTTCGCCGGAACCAAAATGTCATCTCTGTCTATCACATGGTAACATGGATCAATGATATACTTCACTCACGTTCCACATACTGTCTACAAAACATATTCTATTACCAACCAGTTCCCAGGAGATGAGAGGAGCTGAGGACCCGGCTGGCACAGAACGTCAGAGAGAATCCTGAGCTCAGTCGGAAATTAGAATCCGCTGGATGCTAAAGCCAAGAGCTGCTCTGTCACCAACCTCCAACAAATCAAACTGTTTTCTGCTGCTGATCCTGTGCAGGACTTCAGTTAACACAAGTTTAGATTCACCAGTTCACTGATGATCCGACATGCAAACGCTCCACACAGTCCCTGTCGGGATTCAGACCCACAACCTTCAGGTTATGAGACAACTCTACTAATCATGATGTCACTGGGCTGCTCATTTAAAAAAAAACAAAATTCACATCCTTAGCATTAGGAGCTGACAGCTGGTGTTATTTGCCTACATCGGCGTAGTGTTTTGTCCGGTTTTGTCCGAGGGTTGTTCTTCGACAGATAACCGATGTTGACGTCAAACCAACAGTTAAATGTTTAATTATAATCTGACGTCCGTTTGATGTTAGAGTTCAAAGCCTCTCTCGGGTGACACCCTGATGTTTTCTACCAGCTGGGGAAGATCTTTGAGGAGGAACAGCTGATTCAATAATAATAATAATAATAATAATAACAATAATAATAACAATAATCACAATAATAATAATCACAATAATAGTAATAAACAGAAATAATATTTCTGTGAAAGGGTTAGCGTTAGAAGGTAAGACAGTGCGGTTGCACTTGACTGGTTTGAATACTCGATTTTAAATCTCACTAACTGCACATTATAATGTATTTCCTTTGTGTATTTGTATTGCTGTCTGTACCCACATTTACTGCATTTGTACACTGTTTTGTTACTATATGTGGTGTAAATTATGACTGCCTTCTCCGCCAGGTCACATTCATGAGGGGAAGTTCTGATCTGAATGGGTCGATTTAACTGGTTAAATAAAGGATGAATTATAAAACATGTAATACTAATCCTCACTATTTATCATGGTTTGGTCATACACAGTACACACACAGGACAACATACTGAAATGACACTTCACCTGTCAGTGGTTGTAATGTTATGGCAGATCACTAAAAATTGGCTTAGCAAAGAAGGCCAAGCAACTATTGGAGGTTATTTATTTATTGTTCTCCGGTGTGCAGCGCTTCAGCAGCTTGAAGTTACATTCAGTCTGCTCACAGTCGGGGAAATAAACAATGTATTTGGAGTCGCAATAAATCGTAAAAGCGTGACATTTGTCTCTTTTGTGAGAATGGGCAAATGGAAAAAACACACCCACTTCAGCCGGGCCGTTCCTGCGAGTACAGGGAAGACATTTCACTGCTCCGATGAGAAATGCCTCGCTAATATGACAGACGTATTACCAGTAATGATCCGGCAGACAAATGATGCAGCAGCCAATTCAATTGAACCTCTACATTAGCGTATGATGTGATTTACGCGGGGCGCGAACACTACCACACACACACACACACGCAAACACACACACACACACACACACTAGCACTCACACACACTCACAGTCCATCAATATAGATGTATGCACGTCTTTATGCACTTATGCTGACTAACACGGGAATGCCCTGTTTTTCCCCTTTTTTATCTACAAAGAAATACAGATGCATGTGCACGCACACACACACACACACACACACACGCACTCCCACACACAGATGGTGTTATGACCCCATGCAGCTGAGCACAGAGCGGCAGAGATAATGATAGCACATGAAGAGGCTCTGAAGATGATTTGACTCCTGTGTGAACATTAGCCTCTCATCCATGCTGCTTGACTGCTGTTGCTTTGTTGCTGATGCTTCTATTGCTGTTGCTTATAGTGTCGCTGCTGCTGTTGCCGCTGCTTCTGCAGTTGCTGATGCTGTCCCTGCTGCTGCAGCTGCAGCATTTTTTGTAAAAAATAAATGGTGAAGTTTACACTGCTGTCCACAGTTTGTAGAAGTAGCTGAAAAGTCTCCTTAAATGGTCCATTTTTATAGGGGACACATTTATTATTGTGTTGCTTTTAACATACATCTCAGTTGTCCTCCATTCTCTGTCCTGTCAGTTACTCTATTATTACGTCGTCCACCTGCCTCTCTGATCCCTCTGTAGGCGTGGCCACTAGACAGACAGACAGACAGACAGACTCATTTTATAGGAGCTGCTAGGAGACGTCAGAGTTCCTATTTGGCTCAGCGCGGTCATGTGACATGAGATGAAAAATGTAAGCATTAGAGAGGTGATGATGATGATGACCTGATTAAAATATGACCCTTAACAAACCTGCTTACTCACCTGCTTTTCCCTGTATTCATATCTTTAGTTTAATTTTTCGGCTGTATTAAGGATTTACTATAAGTCACATGACCACACGACCAGGAAGTTAAGCACAGCATGAATATTATGGGAGAAAAGGCAACAAACAGAAGCAACGAAAAGAAATGTTTGAGGGTAGTATCTGTTCTATTCTTAAACAAAGCATTAAAAAGGCACTTCCGGAGATAAATTACTTTTAATTGTTGTCTGTTAATGCTTCTGTTGTGGCGTTTGCTGTGCGTTCTCCCAACCCTGCACATGTTCTTTCCTAATATTAATGATATCTTGTGTTTTATCTATCTGCATGTGTTTTCTTAAGTTGCCCCTGGCGGCCTCCATAGAGTTGTCCAACTTACTGTTCATCCTGATTCCCGTTAGAATCAGTGTTAAAGAACATTTAATACCAAACACTTTTTTTCTTTCATAATTGAACACTGCGGTTGGGGTGAATGGACTGAAGGAATTTTGCGTCACACTTTAGTGGTTTCACCCTCCTGTTCCAGAAGATGATCACAGCTTCACTTGGATGTTGTGAAACTATCTTGTCACCAAAGGAATTATAATTAAATCATATACCCACGAATGGTTTCTAAAACCGTCGAGTTATAAAGACGACAAGTCGTTTTCAATGAGATTTTTGGCATTGTTGTTTTATTCTTATTACACATAGGGTTAGCATTATCATGCAAATATAATGATTATGGTATGTCTGGTGAACCTAGTGGGCTGGGTAAGCATTCATATTGAATCTTTAAAGGGAGGAGAGGATGGCTGCAAAAGGAGAAAAGAAAGAAAGAAGTTGTAGCAGTCATAATAACACACACATTCCTACACACATATTCCTACACACACATCCTATGTGAATCAGTGAGCTGAAGCTCTCGGAGTGAGAGAAGGTTCCAGGATGCCAAGTTGTGTCTCTGTGGATTAGAAGAAGGCTGGTGGCATTTGATTCACACACACCCGCACACACAGCCTCACACACACACACTCCTCTACTGCCCAAAGAGGGGTCCACAAAACCCCCAGCAGCCTCATCTGAGCAGCTGCGGAAGTTTATACGTCATAAAATCAGCTAACTGAGTTCTGACATTTTTTCATAAAAAGAAGCACAAAACTAATATCCTTTCAACAAAATACATTTGAACAGAGTGCAGCATTAATAATAACCTCTTCCAAAAGAGACCCTGAAAACAAGTTTGAAGCAAATTCTCTCTGATGCAAAGAGACAGACTCTGCTCAGAGGCTGTGATTATTATTATTGTAATGCTGGGTTGCGGGATTGTATTATATTGGATGGATATTCTGTTTAAATTGTATTTCTGACTGCACACAGTGCTTTCCACAATCTCAGTCTGTTAATATCATGTTTGAGAAGAATATTTACTGATATGCCAGGAAGTAATCTTGGTTGATCAAAGAACTGAAATGCAGCTGTTGCCATGGTTTTGGGATATAATTAGTTATTTTCTTGCCTAGTTGGGCGTTTTTTTAAAGTTGAATTCCCTTTGTTACGTTTTTACCTTTGTTGTTCCTTCTGTAGCCTCCCACGGTCAAGACAGACAGGTAGTTAGATCCTCTGCTGGAGCTGCAGGTACCGCCATTTCTCCCATCCTCTGACTGGCACGGAGAATTTGATTTTCACCTGAGGAGACCTTACTGATAGGATAGGTTTTAACATACACTGTAAAACATTTCATTTCTTATACTTCACACTTTATGGTTCAGGATATCAATATATATACATATATTATATATATATATATAGTTTTTTTTCATAATTTAAACCCGTTTAAATGTCAGGTCAATTATTCATCCTTAATATGTTTCTCTCTTAAGTTGAACCTTAAACTACATCTAAAATAAATTTGAATGACCTCCACCTCCATCTGCTGTATTTTTTATAACCTTTATATGGACAAGTAAGACCAGAACTTACCAAATTACAGAGGCAGTTTCATTCTATATGTTACTATGTGTGACTAATCTATGATTAAACCCAAAAGATATACAAAGTTTCTATCCTCTCCTGCTTTCTGTTTTATAAAAAAGGTTATAAACATCATTATATTAACACGACTGGCAACTACTGCATCATATTTGATATAAATACCACAAACTTCATGTTATTCTGCACAGTTTTTGTAGGATAGGACCAGGGAGGAGTCTCCATTTGGCACAGTGGGATAGCCATGGACCCAAAATGTGCCAAAAACTGGGTTTTGATCCCATTGAGGGATTTTGGCTGCAGAATAAAACATCCATGACCACTAGAGGGAGCTGTATGCACATATTCTAACCCTTCGCTTTCATATATATCCAGTGCTATATCAAAATCTAACATTGTGAGCTATAAATTAATCACAAAAATGGCGTAAAGATCCATATATGGGCCTCTAAGGGAGGAATCACAATTAAGATTAGTCCAAAAACTGATTTTATGAGCATAGTTTTAGTTTATCATCATATCCTCCTCCAAATCTTTAAGAGGATTTCACACATATTCAATCTTTTTTTTTTTCTCCTGTAACTGCTTAATCCTGATCAGTGTCTTCTGGGGGATGGAGCCTATCCCAGCTGACACTGGACGAGAGGGAGGGTACACCCTGGATAAATCGCCAGGTGTTTACAAATACATGCACTATGCAATTAAAAAAAACTTGAAGATGACTTCTTGACATTTTTCGTTTGTCCAGTCCGTTATGAGGGACATTAAAAAAATATCCAATAAAAACAAAAGTATCTCAACTACTTTTTAAAAAATGTAATTTTTCTTTTTTCTTTGCTCGGTTCAAAAAATAAATCAGGTTTGAAGTGGGTAAAAAAGTAAAAGAGTTACCTCTCAACTCAATTAAAAATAGACAGCTACACATCAAACCTAAAGTTTCTCCTGCTGCTCCGCATGAGAGGCAAAGTCATCTCCGTCTAAATGTCAAACTGGTGATGAGGAGCAGGGCAGAGGAAGAGAGGGGCATGAGAGGAAGAAGACAGTCCAACTTCTCTGAAGACGGTGAGTTTGTTTTCTGGGAGGTGATGAGCAGGAAGAAGAGTGGAAAAATGGAAAATAAGCAATTGGCAGTTTTGCGGGCTGCGGGGGGAGCTTCCTGCTCTCAGGCAGGAGGAGCTGCTGTAGCAGTGAATGCAGATGCAGTCACACATCCCCGGCTCCGTAACTCCCGCGCTGAGATTTGGGAGGGAATCATGTTTCAGCTGATGCACTCATGCACACACTGGAGGATTGTAAGATGTCTTTTTTTCCCCGGCCCTGGCTGACGGCCTGTCAGCCAGGGTTCAGTGGTCATGGCAACAACAGATGTGTGTGAGCGGAAGAATTCTGCTGATCAGTCCGTCTCATCATGTGCTCCATACATCTCTCTACATATCACATTCAAGTGTGTGTGTGTGTGTGTGTGTGTGTGTGTGTGTGTTGGGCGGGTAAACATGCTGATCCCTCTGAGGCCAGTTCACCTTCGATTAAATACTTTTTTTTATGAGAATATGTGAAATTAAAAGTGATTTATAAACTAGTGAGAGTTATTTTAGTAGAACAAGTTTTTGGTCACCTGATCTGATTCTCACAATATTTTAGTAAATGTAACTTTTACATTATTTCAATACCAAAAAATGAAAATAAATGCAATAAGAAGACTTTTGCTTCGTAATATTCCATAAGACAATAAAGTATCCAGATAAGTCGGTTCTGAATGTCACAAAGTAAGTGATTATTTATAGAGTGGGAAAATTCCATTACCTCTTAAGGTAAATAAAACTATTTATAAACCATCTAGGATTATGTATGAAATATCACAAAGCTGAAAAAGTTGCCTTTTAAACGTACGTTCTCACAGGAAAGTGATGCTATAAGCAGAAGATGATCATATATAGATTAAACTGCATAACGTAGTTAGATTCCTGCAACTTTTAACATCTACGGCAGTATCACGGTATTAAGGATTAATGAAACATTAATAGCGATCCTCCAGTAATAAAAGATTGACAGAATTAGTGCTTTTACTTTGATACTTTAACCTTTAAGCAACCAGAATAAATTTTCCTTCAAAGAAAATTATTGACGATATAAAATTAACCAAATGGAATTGAGATTATTTATGAAATGTTTTGTGAATGTTATACTTTTATGGCTTTTTTTCTACCCTTATTTAAAAAGAAATCAGTTTGCTCAGCAGTTTATTTCTAAGGAAAATGTTTTGACTTCATTTATTTTGGTTGATATCCATCATGGAAAACAGAATATATATCAAAAATAAAGTGTGTGTGTACAGTGTGCTATGTATAATATATATATTTATGTGTTAAGATTTGCTTTAATGTAAAACATGATCAATAATCAAAGAACAGGAATTGTTAAATTGACGTAACAGTCCTTTAGTAACACAAAAGTGCTGAAAGCTAAGGATTTAATGGTGAGTTTAAAAACAAGTATAAAGCTGCAAATGTAAATTTCCATAGCATTTATATGGTTATATATGTTTGGTACATTCCAATTATAATACTGACGCGCTTTACTTGAGTACAGTTTTAAATATAGAACTTTTACTTGAAGTGGATTATTTTCACCGTGAGTAAATCATCTCCCCACCACTGGTCCCTCAGATGTTTCAACCATACGGAGGCTGGATATGATCTGTTTTAATCCTCACGGGGGAAATGTGTGTGCTAAAACAGCTGAGGAACACGAGAACAGTGACAGCGCCAGTAAATAAGACAGAACGTAATAACGGTATATAAATAGGAATGTACGCACACATTCAGCGGCTGCAGTGGAGCCTTTGTCTGTTTTCTGTCTTTATGTTTACGTGATGCATGAAGGGGTAAAACAAAAAACAAAAAATCGACACTGCTGAGAGAAGGAGGAAGAGTTTCTGCTGCTTCATGATGTTTACAGAGTTTTAAATTAGACGTGAATTACGCTTTTAAATTACTGTTGGACAGTTTAATTTATGGAAAACATGAACATTAATCTAATCATAATCTAATTGGCTCAGAGCTTTCGGCCTGTGGATTTAGTTGGTGTTTTAATTTTGAAAGTTCATTTTTCTGGATTCTGTATAACTGCTTCCTGTTTTATTTTGAAAGTTCATTTCTCAAATTACGTTTCTTGTTTTAAACCATACTATAGTTGTTTTCATGTGATGTAGCGTTTTGTGTTATCTCATAAGGTAGATAATGGAAAACAAAAACACCCTTACTTTCCCTTCATGTCTGTGGGTCTCCTTTCATCCTCCTCTTCTTTGTGTTTTTTTTCTGTTTCCCTTCCACACCGATCGTCTACCTGTCTCACCTCCATCTCCCTCTTTCATTTTCCCCACTTGCCTCTCATGTGGATTCAGTCAGGGCTCCTCTTTCTTCCTCTTGATGTCAATCCCTCCCGTGACCTCTGACCTCTTTCTTCCTCGTGTTCCTATAAGGTTGTACGTAAGTCATTTCCAGGATTGGAATATAGTTTATCTCATCTGTGCCTTTGGGTTTTCCTGCAATGACAAAAACTTGTTTTTTACTTTGCGATTGTTTTGTAGTATTTCACAGAAGTTATTCATTTTGCTTTATTAAAACACAGAACTCAGCCGTCATCTGCGTTTGGGTTCTATTCTGGATCGACCCGTAACCCGTTTTATCTCTCTGGTGTTCATCCAGGAGTTAATCTGACTCATGCGATGTTAAAATCAACTCTATGCCCAAGATAATATGATTCTCATCAGTTCCAAGTTACACTTTGGATAGTGTTAATGTTTCAACTCTCTAATGGTGTAAATGTAGTCTACTGACATCTAAAAAGGATTCTTTTAATCTTTTAATTCCAAAGTGCGCTGTCGCGCGTATTCATTTTTCCAAAATATTACAGTGTAATATTTTTCTTTAAATTCCATTTCCATACATTCATATATTTTTTTTCTTCTTCTTTTTTCGGCTGTCCTTTTCATAGGTCACCACAGCGGATCATGCGGTTCCCCGTATGGATCTGGCATAGGTTTTACATCTTTGCCCTTCATGCCACAACCTTCCCTACTTATCCAATTTTATTGTGTTAAATTAAGACATTAAAAATAGTAAAGATGATTCAAAGTGAGGAGACTCTAGCATCTATAAGCCCAGTCACAATAGACCAACTTCCTGTCCAGGTACCTAATCCATAACTGTAGGGTTTATTCCCACCTGCAAAATAATCCAATAGAACCATGTAGTTTGTGAAGAGTTGGTATCTTCATTCAGAGAACAGTGGTTACTAAGTTACAGGTTGCTCGTTAATCCATGATTTTCCCCGTCTAAATATTTCACGTAGACAGTTTAATTCCATCTCTGCAGAAGAGGATTAACTCCGAGAATGAACAGCGTTATAGTATAATTGTTAAAATGACAATTTTGAGAGTGAAATCTTATTTTGATATAAAGTCGGCACGTTTCAACCCTTTACATATTTCATGTTATATTAAAAAAAAACATCACAACATCACTGTCGTTATAGACTTTTATTCATCTTAAAATAGGTTTCAGAAGATCTTAAAAAGGTTCAGTATTTATTCGGGTTTAAATATTTGTTAAATTTTTGTGCAGCTCACCTTTTGCTACAAAAGTATAAAAACAAAGTAAATAATTGTAAATGGTTTATATTCTCTATAAGACTATCTTCCAACACAGGCATTAATATGATGTATGACATCATATGCATGAATGTTTGTAAGAAATAACTCATACAAACGGATGTGTTTTATTCCAAAATGCGCAGGAAGACGATTCCCAGAGCCCTTCCTCACGCTGACTCCGTCTTCCTGCCCCTGACCTCCTCGCCGCGTTAATATTCAACAGAAATGAGCTCCATAAAACACACTCATTAATATTTATCCACATAAACAGCTAAAACACTGCTTTATGTGCTCCTGATATTGAAATGATGCAGCTTTTATGACTCCTGCGCTGTGATGTTCACGCGGCACCGCAGCACGACTCCGGGTCTGAGACGCAGGAACGGCTTTCATGAATGCAGCTGGACTCAAAACCGGAAATAACGCCACGAAGGCTTCAATACATGAAGATGAAGGACAATTTTTTGTTACATTATTATAACGGGGAAAAGAGGCCGGGGAGCAGATGCTGCTCGTGTCATACTGATTGTCCACGGTTGAAGCAGGATGGTTTTCGGCGTCCTCAGCTCAGCTCTCACTGAATGATGGGGGGCGGGGGTCAGATATTTAACCTCCTGTGAGTTCATTGGTACAGGCTAACCTAAAACGAACATAAAAAGTTAGTTTATGTACTGTGAGCCTTTGTTATTTGAAAGAAACATCAAATTATGATATAATGACATCGTTTGGTGTGAGGGTCACCATAAAATGGCAAATTGTAACCGCAGAACTACCTGTAGAAAAGAAACTTCATTTCTCACAAATAGCATCAGGAGATAAAGACATGGC
>VRLP01006465.1:0-28306 GCA_009660295.1 Lophius piscatorius
ATTTGTTTTCGTTATTTTTTGCATAAGTGTACATTATTCTTCATGCCTTTGATCCTATGACTCCTTCTCCTTCGCCAAGGAAGGAGTTTATAATCTAACCCCACACGCCCCCTCACTCCCGCCCCCCCCCCCCCCCCCCCCCCCCACACACACACACACACACACACACACACGCACACACTTCATCAAATACTGAGTGTGTTTTTTTGCTGTTTTTAACAGGACGAGGTGCATGAGCGTGATGGTTTGACCGACTTCCTGCTCACTAAAATGCGGGATGTGCTTCAGACGATCCCCACTCTGAAACTGGTCCTCTCCAGTGCTGCTCTGGATGTGGACCTGTTCCTTCAGTACTTTGGCTCCTGCCCCGTCATCAACCGTGAGTAACTATAACTATAGTCATATTTCATGAATCATTCCAGATATCGATTTGGGCGGGCCGTAACGACAATCCACCACATCATGAGTCAGCATATCTGTCAGCGTCTCTGTGTCTCCTAGACTGGAAAACCCCTCCAAGCAGCAGCAGCTGGACACTTTTCTCCTTTCAGACTTAAATCGTTCTGAAAGGATATTCCTGTAGCGACTGTTTACATGTGCAGCGACCTAAACGGAAATGGTGTTTACGTGCGCCCACAAATCAATCGGAAGAGCTGTGAGCAGCTGAGTGACGCGCAAAAGGGACAGATGGATAACGATTTTTACCAGAGGCTGGGCGTGTCCCACGTGATGCTTTTAATGTAGAAACGGCTCGATGGTAACTCAGGTTTACTTTATACTGGAGCGAGAGCTGAAAGGTGTTGTCGGTACCTCTCAGTGGTTTTACTCCGACTAACGTTACACCAGTACGACTTTAGCAAACATGAAGTTATTTGCGAGGCCGTGTTATGAAGATCCACCAATGGTCCGACTTCCACAGTGCATTTTCTCTCTAATTATTCCATTAATTGTTGTATGAAACGTGAAGTTGTGGTAATATCATCCGTAAGGTTAAAAGCCGGATCTCCTCGCCACGTGCTCGCCGGGGGTTATTCCAAAACACCTTTTATGAGAAGAGATTGACTTGGACTCCCCACCCACTGCTAAGGAATGAAAACCTATTTTGAAAAGGGTGTTTGTTTACACACATCATGTTCTGTCTTTGGTAATCAGGCTGTCCTCATAAACCCATCTGGTGAGTTTTAGGGGCGCTGTCACACCGGAAAGTCCAAAGTCTCTCCGACGTAAGACATTTCCTAGTATGGTCTTTTTTGCAGATGTCAGCTGTCTGTTCACTGATGTTTGTCTGCTTTTGTCTATTTTTGTGGTATGAGACTATGGTCTCTACAGTAGTCTTTGATAGTAGAGCGCTCCAAAGAAAACAACAACAAGTCACCGGTTTCTTCTTACATAAAGCCCTCCATAGTTCAAGTTTGGCGAATGAGAAACTCCCAGGCGTCCCCAGATAAGGATCTGTCGTAGTTTTTTTCAACAATCATTTGAACCTCTCTCCTTGTAAATTCTGTAAATGTTGTTGCGTGAATAAACTATAACCGGATTTCTGGTATGGGATTGTTGAACTGAGGCCATGAGTTATCCATTAACATGCTAAGATATAGGTTGTTTTATTATACATTCTTATTTATCCAGGTAAAATAATTTTACACAGATAAATATTTCCGTATTTCCAGTCAAAGGAAGACAGTTTGAAGTGAAGGAACTCTTTCTGGAGGACGTCCTGAGGCTGACGGGCTTCAGCAGCAAAAGCACGATGAGTCGCCAAGAAGAGACGCAGGGAGGTATGGAACCGTTTGTAGTCCATCCTTTGCTTCAGCCTGGATGAAAAAGAAAAGCGATTGTCCTCATTTCCTCTGAATGTGTGACTTTGGTACGTTTCTTCTCAGAGGAGCAGAAGCAGAAACGTTTGACGGAGTGGTGTAGGGCAGTGGAGAAGACTTCTGTTGAAGAACAGCCGGGGACCGCCGCGTCTCCCCCAGCCGTCCTCCAAGACGGCGGATCCCTGGAAGGACCGGAAAGCACATTTAACAACCAGGTAAACCAGAAAATCCAAACATTTCATCTGTTTAATTGTGAAATATTCTCGTTGTCAGTGTTGCTTAAGTCATATTTGAGTATCTGGAGGGCTTACTGACCCTCGGAGGAGGATTAGACCAATGTGCGAGTTCTTTCTATGTGCTACGTGACAAATCATGTGACTTTTGGCTTCTGCTGACGGTCCATTCAAAATCGAGTCTGATGTCGTCACGAATGAGACCAATAAACTCAACCCACACCAGTGTCTGGCAGAATTCTAAAAGTTATGCACAGAAAACTGAACTTTTCATGAAAAAGCTCCCCCCTAGTGAATAAAATATGAACCACTATAGTAAAATATGACGTATTGAAGATGGATCTCCTCCATTCGGTTCATCTGCACAGAGTTTGGGCTAAATCGGACCAAAGGTTGAGAAATTATGGCCTGGAAACTTTGTGGATAAAGCTCCCCCTAGTGTCGGAAATATACAACCAACCCTCCCCAAAAACCAATCCAGTTCTTCCTCGCACGAAAGGTCTATGTGGGTATAAAATTTGAAAATGGTCCATCTAGTTTTGAGTTATCGCGTTGATGGGAAGGAGCGGCGGCGCCGATGATGATTACACTCCCGACTTTTCGGCAATATAATGAGAAAAACACGAACGACGGACTTTAATCAGAGGATAACTTCCTGAAGGTCTGAACTAAGGTTTAGGGTTTTGTTCTGATCTTTTCCTGCAACACCTATGTCCTGTCTTCATCGTCATCATCATCGTCATATCCACGATGAAATCCCCACGTTCTTTCCGCTAGATGTACCGACACAGCTCCCCAGTCTGACGTCAGCTGTGGGGGAGGAGGTCTCTGAGGCCTCCTCCAGACAAGTTAGAGGTGTTTGTGGAACCCGTCCGTCGGTGCTGCTCACTCGGGCTCAACCTGAGCCGGCATGTCGTTACAGGAGGAGAACCTCTTACAGCAGCTGGAGCCGTGGCTACAGAAGGAGATGGACCGCTGCATTTCCAACATTTTCCTCAAAGAAGACGAGGACGTGTTTACTCAGCTCTTCAACCTCATCCTCCATGAAAATGTTGATGGTAGGACTTTTTGTTTTTCAGACTTAATCGACCCCAAGGGGGAATCCTTTTCCTCGCGCCGTACAAACGAATGGCGCACCTTTGTTTTGCTTTCAGGATAGATTTTAAAACTGTCCCAAAGTAACGGCTTCAGACAGTTTCAGCTCCTTCTGTAGATCTTTCCAGGAGGAATGGCGGCGTTTTTAAACGCTTTGTACCTGAGCTCGGTTCTGATTCCGGGGCTCTTCATTGAAAAAATATTTTGAGAGCGTAAACCGTGGTGTTTTGGGTTTTTAAGCATGTATTGTATAGAGTGGAACGGCTGTAGCTGTCCAATGGTTGTTATATCTCCCCCAGTGGACTACAGGCACAGTGAAACCGGTTCCACGCCTCTGATGGTGGCGGCAGGGCGGGGCTTCTTGTCACAGATGGGTCAGCTGCTCGGCATGGGGGCCAGCACCAACATCAAGGCATCCAACGGATGGTAGGAAATGATGTTTAGTTTTTGTTTCTTTTTAAAAAAATAAAAAATAAAAAAAATTCCACTGTGTTAACGGACATTGAGTTAAATTCCTCTGCTAATAAAAGAGATGATGTCATTGGATATTGATCTTTAAGCTGCGAGCAAACTCAGCTTGTGTTTGTTCCACAAACAAACATGTTTTGGTCTGATTCCAGGACGGCCTTAGACTTTGCGACGCGCTTCCAGCAGACGGACGCCATCGATCTGCTCAAGTCGTCCTTGTGAGTGAGATCCTGCGCCGAAACAACACTCGCATGTAAGTCCTCTCTCTAAAGTCACGAACCTTCAATCCTGTGCAGTCCTTCGAAGGAGGGGAACGGCGCGGAGGAGTCGCTGCGTGACGGCGAAGAAGCGAACGCCGAGGAGCAGCTGCTGCTCAAACAGTACCACCAAAGCTTTGACGATGAGTTGGTGGACCTGGACCTCATCATGGCTCTGCTGCACAACATCTGTTCCACCAGCAGTGAGGGTGAGTCTCAGCGCTCTTCCAGTTCTCCATCTCCTGCAGCATTCCACATTTATAGCAGACGGTCCCCATTGGCTAGTGGACGTCAGTTCATTTCATTTTCCCTTTGGACCCTCCTCTGTGTTACGTGGAAAAGAAAACAACGACTCAAAAACCGGCAGCGAACACACAAAACATCGAGACGAAAAATTATGCATTTTTAAACGTCTCAGAAATGTCCTGCGAAACATCTCACTTTGTTCCGACTCACAGAACCCCCAGACTTCACCGCCATACATACTGTGTTGGTGCAATGAGTTGACGTGACTTGAATAAATATGGACAATATTTCAGGATCCTTTGTTCCTTCATCTTCATCTTCATCCTTTGATGAAGTTTGAGTCTTCGTCTCTGTGTTTTTAGGTGCGGTGCTGATTTTTCTTCCCGGATACGACGATATCGTGACCCTCAAGGACCGCATCCTGTACGACGATCAGAGATTCTCCACCGACGCCGAGAGGTGGGATTCAAACTAGATGCTTTGTCACCATTTCATTTTCCTAACTAGGGAATATATATATATATATATATATATATATATATATATAATTTTGGTAGTGATAATGTAAATAACATAATCATTTTAAACAGATTGTATTTTTTTCAGGTGAGTTTTGGCATTTAAACCTCAGATCCAACACTATGTCAACAATTCACTGTTCATGGTAGTTCCTCATAGCATGTTCATTGAAACCCATTAAAAATAGAATGTTTGATCAGACTGGCATCAGAGAAAAAAAAATCATGCATTCTATGTTTGTTTTTTTGTTGTAGTTTATCGGTTCATTACGTATCGATGTAACATGCATAGAAAGTAACAAAGTTGCGTTTCTCAGAACCGGTGTACTAAAAAAAAAAGAATAATTAAAAAAATGACATGGCCAACACATAATTTAAACCAATCCAAGACAATAATAGAGATCTGCTGTATTTAAAAAGTGCAATCGGTGCTTGAAAACTGCATGGAAGTGATCTAAGGTGTTGCGTGACGTGTCATCCAGGGTGCCCGCTGTTTTACGACCTGTGGAAGAGGATGCAGCACGATCTGGCTGTCTTTGTTTATCGCCTAGCAGACGGCAGGAAATCCACCGATGTCTACTTTTTTACTGATGTCTCTCAAATAGGGGTTTTCCTGTCGGCTCCGTACGGATCACATGGGAATATTTTCAAATTATGAGTAATTTAACTACAATAACTTATACAAAGTACAAAATAACAGTCTCTCCGTTCAGTTACGACCACAATGCCACTTTGTGGTTACAGGAAATAGGTTTGTCATGAATTTAGGGAATGAATTGCTCACATTTTAAATGCAGAAACGTGCAAGGAAGAGAATATTAGTTAATGCAGCAGAGGCGGGTGGCATCCGGGATCAGGCAATCAGGCGATCAGGATCAAGTGATCAGGACCTAGTGATCCGGATCAGGACCTGGTGATCACGATCAGGACCAGGTGATCACGATCAGATGATCAGGATCAAGTGATCAGGACCTGGTGATCCGGATCAAGTGATCAGGACCTGGTGATCCGGATCAGGACCTGGTTATCACGATCAGGCGATCAGGACCAGTTGATCGGGATCAGGAAGGTACTTGGCTGAAAAGAATAATTTCCAAAAGGTTTCATAACAAAGTCTGCAAGGTCATGAAAGGTATTTTTTTTAATGATCCACCACCGAACGAAATACATAAACATCTAAATCAAGGTGGTTGCATATCATTTTATTAGTTATATAAAAAATGAACTGAACATTTCCTATATGGAAAAAAACAACATTTTGTTTGTGTCATAAAAAACAGGGGCATAATGTAAAACAAACAAAAAGAAGAAGAGGTATTTAAAGGGTTAAAACAAAGAATAATAATAATCGTTTGATATTTGATAGTTATTTTCAGGGCAGATTCAGGTTAAAATGAACTTAATTTAATGTCGTAAAGGGCCAAGAGAAAAACAAACAGTCTAAAACTATTTCTTTGCATATTTATTTATTTAAGGCATTTATTGTTTTAATACCTTTATACAGCCTAAATCTACCACAAATTGACAAATAATTTGGAAAAATCATGTAAGATAAAGAAAAATCTGACTTATAAAATGAAAATAGTCCATTATGAAGGTAAGAGTAACGCTTGATGACGTGAAGCACCGCTGTTCACTTCTTTTAACCTGGGCCTTGTTTTTGTGACCTGGTCCCTCAGGTACCAGGTGTTCACGTTACATTCAGACATGCTGACACTGGATCAGAAGAAAGCCATGAAGACCTCCCCCCCTGGTATCAGGAAGATAGTGAGTCTTCACCCTGTCATCATTTTTTGATTCAACTCCATCATCAGCTTCCAAAATTCAATTGAAATTCATTTGGACTCACTGGGCCGTTCAGTTTAAGAGATTTCCATCCAGATAATCTAATCTGGGATGGCACCTATCGTCACACCCAGGTATCTGTTTGAAGAAACTTGTTTCATGTCAAAATTATGGATTGCAGGAGGAGGAGGAGGAGGATAAAGAGAAATAACTTCCTCTCCTCTGTCTTTTTATTGTAGATATTGAAATCCCCGCAAAGTCGGGCATATTAGGGAATTTGCACCGCCGCCACGGGGTCCTTCATGTTAACGCGATAACTCTAAAACTATATCATGGATCACTTTCAGATTTGACACTCACATAGACCTCAGTGCGAGGAAGAACTGGAGTGATTCTGGGAAAGATCTGTTGTAGTTTTCTGACATAATGGGGAGTTTTCGGGCCATAATTTCTCAACGGCTGGTTGGATTTAGTCCACATTTGGTGAGTATGAATGGACTGGGGGAGATGTTCCTTGTATGTATCATAATTAACTCTAACAGTTCATATTTCCCCCACATAGGGGAGCTGTTTGTTATATTAAAAAACCCATCTGTGCTATGGACAGAATTACACACGGGGGTTGAGGACTTTTCGGGGTTATACCCCTGCTGTTGAGGATGACAGCGTAGATCTATTTCTTTCCTCACCAGTCAGTCAAACTGTCCAAATGACGCTTACTGTCAGAGATAGTCAGATGGGGTGATCAGACACTTTTAGAAACAACTGGTTAGGCCCACTTCTGACGTTAAACTAGTGACCCAATGATGCCTCAGGATGCTGCAAGATAGGTCCTGTTCTGAGAGGAAGGTGTGTGGCCTACCTCCACCAGCTCTTTTCCTTTGTGAGAATGGTTTGTGTCGTAGCAGGTGAAGTTTGGATTGAGTTGAGTTTTGGACAGGGGTCAGTCAGATGAAAACATTGACTTTAGGTTACATATAGATGCAGCTAAATGTCCGGTTAGGTTTTGTCTTTGAGTGGATGTTGGATTCTCTGTTTCAGATCCTTTCTACAAACATCGCAGAGACGAGCATCACCATCAACGACGTGGTGTACGTCATCGACTCAGGAAAGGTCAAAGAGGTAGAGTCGCTGCTGGGGTGATGGACACGAGAAAAATACCAACACACGTGAACATAACAAACTAAGACATGTTTCTCCTCTTGAAGAAATCTTTCGATGCCGTCAGTCATGTCTCGATGCTAAAGTCCGTTTGGATCTCCAAAGCCAGCGCTCTGCAGAGGAAGGGAAGGTAACAAAGCCTCGTCCAACGCACGTGCTACACCTTCATCTCGCTGCTGCATCGTTTGAAGAATCTCCCTGTCCACAGAGCCGGCCGATGCAGACCAGGGATGTGCTTCCACCTCTTTAGTCGACTCCGGTTCAACAACATGCTGGAATTCCAGGTTCCACAGCTTCTGCGGATGCCACTGCAGGTAGCAAAGCACCCGCAACTGAAATACATCGACTTTCCACGCAAAAGCCTGAATGTTAAAGTGGCTATGAAGCTTCATAAACCTGACCAGAAACCGCTAAGTCCTCTTCAGTTAGCAGAATACCCCCAAAGTCTAATGTATAGACTGACTGAGCTGGTTTAGGTATATCTGCCAGCTGGTAAGTGTGTTTGTGTAGATCCTCCATCTTCCAGGTAATCCAGCAACTGGACCTCAGCTGCTTCCAAGGATTCCCAGCTGGTGAGAAGATGAGATGTGTCATAGAGTCCAGTCTAGAGAGGAGAGGAGAGGGAGTTTGAATTTCATGTCTGTTTGTGTTGCTTTTCAGATTAGTAAATTAGTTTTCATAACTCTTAACATTTGTGGATAGTTAAGGGGTATCGCTTTGAATAAATGTAATATAATACCTCAAACTATCATTTTATTAGTCTGTAATCAGCTGAAAATAGGATTTCTTTTTAATGTTAGCTTAGATTGAGTCTTTGGAATATCCCCAGATGAGCTGGTCAGTGTTGCTGGGGAGAGGGAGTTCAAGAAAATACTACCGTGCCCCCACCCTGGATGAGCGGTGGGGAAAAAAGGGTGGAGGGATATTTGTGCAGCAACGGTGGAGAAACACTTTGCCTTTAATAACCAATGAAGAAGAAGATGATGATGAGCAGGTTGAGGCCTGATAACTGCTTTCAGGTGAGGGACGGCTGCACGGTGCAGGAGGATCCCCTCACGGTTCATCCCCCCCTGTTACTGGCCGACCCCCTCCAGGTGCACACCCTCCGCAGAGGTGCAACAACTTCACCAGAAAAGTTTTACAAACTTTGTTTGGAACCAGTGTCACAGCTCTTGTCAATCAATTGTATATATATTTTTTTCGTCATGTATTGATTTGACATATGGTTGTGGAGTCGATGAAGAAGTTTGAACTCTTGGGTTTGGGCTGGGACTACTCTGCTATGAGGGAGACCGATCACATGTTCCCTGGTGACGATGCTTCATGTGGTTTGTGGCAGGAACTGTGTCTGCAGACAAAACTATTGGCTCCACTCAGCTGCCCAATCGCTGAGTTCTTGTCCAAAGCTCCACAGCCTCCTCCTGCACATGCTATCCGTAACGCTGTGAAGATACTAAAGGTAAGGGATGCGAGCGAACAGGTCCATACGCCTCCTAACTCACACCTACAGACACAACCACAGGCTCACACTCTGCATTCTAACAGTAGGTCTCCTCCATCTCTCTCCAGACAATAGACGCTTTGGACGGGAATGAAGACCTGACCGACCTGGGCTATCACCTCGCTGATCTACCTCTGGAGCCCCACCTGGGCAAGATGGTGCTATGCGCTGTGGTGCTCAAGTGCCTGGACCCCATTCTCACCATAGCATGCACACTTGCTTATCGCGACCCCTTTGTCCTTCCTGCTCTGGGCTCACAGAAGAGAGCTGCTCTACAGAGCCGCAAACACTTCACCTCCAGCACCCTCAGCGACCACATGGGCCTGCTGAGAGCCTTCCAGGTACGCTGTCTAGTTTTGTTAGGAATGCAGGATGTGCTTGCTTTAGGAGGCACGTGGGAAGATGTAGCCAAACTAGGCTTTAGAGCTGCTGCGTGATCCAATGTTGGTGGTCCAGACTTTTGCTCTGATGGGTTTTTCTTCCTCTTTAAGTCTCAAGACTGTTTGCTTGAAACCTGCCTGAAGAATTCTCGGATCCGTTTACCCGCATCTATTGACGGAATGGAGGCCAAGAATTTTATCCCACTTATGCTCGTGAGCCTGGCAGCAGCAGCTATCAAAACTGGAGGTGGAAACTGAACAGAACTGATCACAGCCGTAAGGGGGGGCTCTGGTCTATCCTACAGCGCTGGTCCACGTATCTTCTGCCTGTCAGCCATTAGAACCTTTGACTTATCCTCTTAGTCTGATTTACATCCATCCATCTTTAACAACTGAGTTTCTAGAAGCCCAGTGTGTTCCACTGGTCTTAAAGAATAATGCGTTCATAGATTGCAGTAAAGGAGAGACGACGACAGGACGGACCCGTGGAGATCATATCTTTGCTTCTTTTTTTTAACATACTTGTTTGTCCTCCCATTTGATCTCAGGCATGGCAGAGGGCCCGCGGTGAGGGCTGGGGGAGATCCTTCTGTGAGAAGAACTTCCTGTCCCAGGCCACCATGGATATGATCCTGGGCATGAGGACACAGCTCCTGGGACAGCTTCGGGCCATCGGTCAGTCACACAAACCGTTCTCTGTCAACATATAAGATTCACGATTTTTTATTATCATCCACACAGTAGGAACATATGAAATTCTTATCTTGCAGTTTCCCTTCACACAAATAGAAAAGAATCGAAATATATACTAAAACTAAAGGTATGAACGTATAAAATATATAGATATGTTCAAAAGAACAGAGTGTACCCGCAGTCCGTGCAGCTTAGCAGCATTTTGAATACTTTGTATAGGCCCTGAGAGGATAAGGATGTGGTGCAGTGAACAAGGTGCAAATGTGTAAATATACAGTTCACAGTGTTATTGTTTAGTGTGTGGTCCAGAGTCATTCAGCAGCCTGATGGCTTGGGGATAGAATCTGTTTTTAAGTCTAGTTGTTCTGGCTTTCAAGCTCCTGTAGCATCTGCCAGACGGTAGAAGTGTGAAGAGTGTGTGCTGGGCGTGTTTAGTGTCCGTGGTGATGTCTTGTGCCCTCTTTACGACCCGTGGGTCATGTGTTCATTTTATAAGCAACCAGCATTATAACAGATGAAGTGAATAACCTTGGACGGATTGAACATTTTTAACCGAGGTTGATGTTGGAAGCAGGAAAAAGGGGGCAAGCGTAAGAACCCGAGAGACTGACAAGGACCTTACTGTGATGTCTTAACAACTGGGTCAGCTCATCTCCAGAACCGCAGCTCTCGCTGGGTTTCCCTGGTGTGCAGTGGTTAATAGTAGTTATGGCTGCCCAAGGCTGGGTGATTCAGCTGGGGAGTGAAGGCCAACCGGTGTTGTCCGACCCCACAGAAGTGCTACTGTAGCACAAACTGCTATAAAAGTTGATTCTGACTCTGATAGAAAAGGTGTGAGATCACCGAGCTAGGAGACCTCCTCAGTATTAGGTTGGTGGTTATAATGTTATTCTTGTTATGTGATATTGGGATGCACCTTTGTTAGGATGTGTGTTTTACCTCAGAGCAGCAGAAAACATCAGTTTTATTTTTTCAAACTGTGGACCTACACCAGTCTCCCACAACATTAGAACCACTGACTGCTCTTAGGTTTTGCTTTATTAATGTTTTTAGAAGGAGTTTAGGTTTAATTGAATGTGGGTGATCGTCTACGGCAAAGGGGTTAGTCTTTGGTATTATGATAATTTAATTCTTATTTAATTTACTCATTTTACAGACTTCTTGTGGTGTTTGTGTTTTATATCAACTGAACGGTTATTATAAGAATCAGATAGTTCGACACCTGATCCAAACGTTTGTACTTCCTTGTATCTTTGGGGTTTTCCTGCTGTCACTCATCCATCAACAAATAAAACCCCAGAGTCTCCGTGAATAAATAAAAGTAGGAATGAATGAAGAGCCCCCTGTTGGTCCCTCAGGTTTCGTGCGGGCCCACGGAGGCAGCGATATCCGTGACGTGAATCGGAATTCTGAGAACTGGGCGGTGGTGAAAGCAGCACTGGTGGCTGGCATGTACCCAAACCTGGTCAACGTCAACCGGCAGACCTCCATGCTGTCCAGCAGCCGCGAGAAGAAGGTCCACTTTCATCCTACGTCGGTCCTGAACCGCTCCCAGCTCAAGGAGGTAGGAAAATGTACTGATCAAAGAAAATTAAGGAACCCTTAAGATCAAAGATCGGATCTTGATGAAAGGAACATTCAAGTAAAAATTCCTGCCTGATACACACTGTGTAATAGTTTAGAACAAAAGGAGGTCAGAACTGCCAATGGAAACTAAAGCCACCAACCCACTGAGGACCGGATTCTAAATCGGACCCAAATCAAGTGAAAACTGAAATCAAAGGTTCTGATCCAACTGGAGTGAATTTCATCACAACAACTCAGTAGTGGGTTTGACCTTTAACCTCCAGATGCCTGAAAGCACTCCTGACAACATCCGGACCTGCTCCTGAAGAGACAGAGGATGGTGTCCTTGAAGTTTTTCCTCTGAGACCTGGATCAGGGCGTCACTGAAAGGTCCATTGCTCTGTTCTCCGTCCTGTGAAAGAATTCACTTATTCACCAACTTGTCCCGGACCAGGACGGACCCAGTGTCCACTGCACCACTGTAGGGTCTGACGGTGGTTCTGAGGTTTTCATTCCGGTACCTAACAGCAGTCAGGTACCATTGGTTAACACCTGGGAATCTGTCAGACCCTCCAAGGATCTACCTCCCCAGACGATCACTGATCCACCACCAAACCGATCCTGCTGGATGGTGTTTCAGGCTGCAGAACCTTCACCACGGCGTCTCCAGACTCTTTCACGTCTGTCAAATGACCTCAGTGAGAAACACTGAGGTCATGTGACAGACTCTTTCACGTCTGTCACATGACTTCAGTGAGAAACACTGAGGTCTAATGTTGAACATCAGTCCAGCTGCATGGTGCTGGGCTGTGAGCTCAGGTCCACTAGAGGCTGTTGGGCCCTCATACCACCCTCATGGAGTCTGGTTCTGACAGTTTGGTCTCAACCATCACACCAGTAGCTGCTGGAGGTCATCTTGTAGGGATCTGGCAGCGCTCCTCCTGGTCCCCCTCACACTAAGGAGCAGATACCGGTCCTGTTGCTGGGTTTTTCTTTTGTCTACGGCCCGATCCAGCTCTCCTGGTGTAACAGCCTGGTATCTCCTCCACGGCCCTGAGTCTGTTCTTGGAGACACAGCAGACCTTCTAGTGACGGCACGTAAGGATGCTCCAACCTGGAGGAGCTGGACCTCCTGGTGTATAATATCCTTTACTGAATCTTCACCAGCCTTTTTCGATTTTGTAAAGTTGTCTGATCCCGGCTGTTATAGATCCCACAGCTGAAAGGTTAAGCTTCAAGTTAAACACACTATAACTCATGTATGATATAAAAAAAAAAACTGCCAGGAAAACTTCCAGTACTTAATCTCTGACTGTGTCGTGGTTCAGAACACCTCCGGCAGATCGGCCCAGGAATACCCCACCGACTGGTTGATTTATGACGAGATGAGCCGCGGCCACAGGATGGCCAGCGTCCGCTGTTGCTCCATGGTGACTCCCATCACTGTGGCCATATTCGCCGGATGTTTGAGACTAGACGACTCCACGCCGCAGGAGTTCACTGAACAGGACGGTATTGGTAAGGAAGAGAAGGCGGTACATTCTCATTCTACACGTACAAAACTTTTTAACATTTTATTTCACAGTTTTACCTTCAAAAAACCTCAAGTATGAAACAATACTTCTTTATTATTTGCTGTTAGAGGCAAATATCAGACACAGTAAAAAGAGAATTGTTCCACTGGGGACCCAGTTACTCGAGTGACTCAAGTATTTTCATCTTAAATGTTAAACTCAATAATACTTCATTTAACTGTGTGTTAGCAGTGAACACATTATTTTTACAGTGCGGTAACCGTGGCGATGTGTTGATGTTATCCCTAACGACGCGCTTACAGAACGATGTTTAGACTGATACACGCAGTCATCACGCAGCCTTCCAGTTTGTTTCTGGCGCCCACTGACGGGAGCTTCAGCGCCGTCAGTTATTTACAGGTTTTTAAAGAACCCGCGCCTCCTCTTTATGACCCCCGAAGGTATAAGCATATTATGGAATCGTCATCACCGCCGCAGCCACGGATGCTTTGTCACGATTCAAAAACTGTCTCATGCATCATCTTCAAACTTTATACGCCCATAGACCTTAGTGCGAGGAAGAACTGGCTTGATTTTAGGAGAGGTCGGTTGTAAAGTTCTGACACTAGGGGGAGCTTTACCTCTAAAGGTTTCTAGGCCATAGTTTCCTAACCATTGAGCTTATTTAGTCCAAATGTGGCGCCCATGAATATTTTCTGATTTGAGTAATAAGACTTAATCCTATATTGAGGAAAACCCAAATATTCTACCTGGAAAAGCTCCCAAAGGAAACCACTGATTCAGGTAAAGATCTTACCTGCAGGATCAGAGTGGCAGATATACAGACATCGGAACTCGTAGTGAAAAGTCAAGTTAAAGTTTGACCGTCAGTCACAGAAATAATAGATGAACAAGACGCGCTGTACACGTCACAGGTGACTGCATAAAACAGAACTCGCCTAGATGTCAGGAACCGGTTTATCTGTGCTCCATGTAAAAAGCCACATCCCCAGATGTGATCCAAAACCAGGCTAGGCCCCGTTATCATAATTCTGGTGTGCGTGTGAACACAGCCACTGTCGTGTCGTGACCTGTCAGCCACCTCGGCGACAGACGCCTCCACCCATGACGCATGGAGTCCGCTCACACCTGCTCTTCTCAACAACATGTTGTCTTCCCTCACACCTGCGGTGTAAACGCTGGAATCAAGTCTCAGCCCAGATTCTGCAGACGGGCTGCAACAGATGCACAAGACCTAACCTTTTAAAAGTAGTAGAGAAAAAAGTCTTTGTTGCATTTAACGCTTTAAATGCCAAATTTACCAAAAGTCAAAATGATCTAAAGTAATTTTGTACCCATTTAGTAAATCCCATCACATTTCTCCTGCCTCATTTCTGATGGCGTCTGGGGAAGTTGTTTTCACGTGTACCACGGTGACTGGAGGAGGAGGAGGAAGCACGATGTTGGTTGAGTGTTTTGTCCACATTGTTCCCAATAGATGAGCCGGATGACCTCAGTGACAGCGACTCTGAGGACCTGGTTTGGTTGAGGATCGATGACTGGCTTGCTTTCCAGATAGAAAGAGAGGTGAGAGAACGTCCTGGACCTCTCAACTTCTTCAGCACCACATTTCCTCACACACACAACATGAACAGGACTTCAAATCTGTTGCATCGTGGATTCAGGGGTGGGAGGCGCCACAGCCGGCATCCAGCTGCTCCACACATATCTCACGTTTTTGTCATGAAGGCATAAAGTACAAAAATGAAAGTACTGACATTTACATTACAGTTTCACACATGATAATAGTCCAGGCTATTTCCATTAAGAAAAACATTTATATTTATTATTTATTTATAATATACCCCCCCACTCACAGGTAACCTGATAATACATCCCCCCCACTGAAAGGGAACCTGATAATACATCCCCCCCACTGACAGGTAACCTGATAATACATCCCTCCCACTGACAGGTAACCTGATAATACATCCCCCCCACTGACAGGTAACCTGATAATACATCCCCCCCACTGACAGGTAACCTGATAATACATCCCCCCCACTGACAGGTAACCTGATAATACATCCCTCCCACTGACAGGTAACCTGATAATACATCCCTCCCACTGACAGGTAACCTGATAATACATCCCTCCCACTGACAGGTAACCTGATAATACATCCCACGATAATACATCACGTGTACCGCGATGAGTCTGTTCTTCCTCTCTGGGATTTCATCATTTTCTCTCCCCCTGCGGTTTCCCCTCACCATGTTTGTTTGTTGTTCCGTCAGGCTGCAGGACTGGTGTTCGCTCTGAGGCAGAAGTGGCACAATTTGTTCTGCAAGAGGGTCCGCGGTCTCCCCAAGCCATGGTCTCAACACGACGATGCCATCGTCCACACCCTGGTGTCTGTGAGTCTCACGTCCTGTTCATCCTCGTCACGGGAGGACGGTCCTCTTCGTCCTCACATTCAACGCCTTCACATGTTGGCGCCGTTACGTTTCAGTCAGCGCCTGTTTAGGAGAAAAGATAATGATGCTGTTAAACATCAAAGTATAGTTGTTTAAAGTGTGAATCCTTTGACTTCCCTTTGACCTCTCCAGCCCCCACGCAAACCCCTCTGACCCACATCTTATTATTATTCACCTAGAGCTGCGCTTTATTCACACGGGACCACACTTACCTGATGACATCATGCCATTTAGAAATTACACCCCCGCCTCCGTGTTTCCTGCTTTACATCTGCACGGGAAAGAAAACTCTGTAGTCTCTGATGACACGGCTGAGCGGCCTCCGCTGTGTGTGTAAGTCGTCGCAGTAACAGTAAACACTAGGTGCACCGATAGATCGGCGCCAGGAGGCCTACCTTGATGTTCTCGGCCGATCAGCCTCACTTGAGGCCGGTTGCATACGAGCTCTGTACATGAGCGACCACGGCTCCAGACATCTCACAAGTAATAACTGAAATCACAGACGTCCTCCACAACGATTACGAAAGACTTTAGGCCCCTCCTGTAGGAACAGAACCTTAGAGTCCATCCATCCTCTGCTTAAAGAAGTAGGAGAAGTAGTTGTTGGTTAAAGAGGGTCGAGGCTGAAGGTTTGAATTATTTCATTTCTACTACGGGATTGAACTTTTTTTCTCTTCTGTCTGTCAATCACCTGGAGAGCCCGTTGAATAACGTGGGATTTGTTTCAAAGTGGGCCACATAAATGACGTTTGATTGATTGATTGATTATGTGTCATCAACACACCGGAACAGAAAAGGACCTTCTAGTAGCAGGAATCACAATCATTAGAAACATTTAAATGAAGCGGCAGGTCAGTGTGTCGGAGCGTTGACAGGGTGACACTGGTGTCCCTCAGGTTCTGGTGGCGGAGGAGCAGGTGGCCAATCTGCATCAGCCTATAGGGATCGGCCAGCGACCCCAGCCCATGTCATCAGAGGAGGGATCCCGCGTTTCTATGAAGACCTTCAAGAACGGCCCCCTACGACCCAGCAGCACCAGAGACGGGTATGAAGTAGTTCTAGGAGTGTGACAGCTGGTCGGATCAGGATCAGAGGCTTCGGCCTCTTCCTCACTCCTACAACAGACCACAGCGCCTCTCTGTTAAGTAATAGAGTACCTCAGTAATCCAGAAGGGACTGTGTGGCTGAGGGCCCGGTTGTCTGCAGGCGAGGACATGCTGGATATGGTACGGCTCCAGAACTCATACGCCTCCTCCTCTCCTCAGGACCTGTGCGATGCCATCGTCTTCATGTGGAATCCAGGTGAAAGCCCGCAGCAGAGAGGAGGCGTCGCCCCATCAGCTCAGTGATCGTCCTCACTGCAGCAACTCCTGCGCCGTCACCCCGGAAAGTTCCTCCTCCTGCTCCTCAGCAAAGGTACTGTTAACACTACTCCTGCTCAGACCTGCTATCTCTGAGTTAACGCAACACTCACCACCTCCGCCAGGGAAGGAGGTCTTCTTTTCACCCACTGCGTCTGTCTTCCTGTCTGTCTGTCTGTCTCGTTACGGTCTGGTACACGAGGAAGAACTGGAGTGATTTTGGGAAAGGTCGGTTATATCTTTCCAACACTATGGGGAGTTTATCTCCATAAATTTTGGGGCCTAATGTAATAATAATAATAATCTCCAAATAATTAAAACCAAAACAAAAAACATTTGTTCAACCCCCAAAACAAAATCAAGCGGCGGAATAGAGGTTCTTATGTCTGTGGGGTCGGGTGGAGAGGGGTGAGGAGGTGGAGAGGGGTGAGGAGGTGGAGGAGTGTGAGGAGGTGGAGGGGGTGGAGAAGAGCTTTTGTCTGTCCACAGATAAATGTATTTGCTTGTTTTCAATTGTTCTTCTGTGTTCTTGTGATTGACGACCCGTTTTGAAAATGAGTTTGTTCTTCTCAAGAGTTCAGTCCATCCGAAGACCCACTTTTTATAGGAACCAATCGGGAAAGTCTTTTCATATTACACAAACCCAACCACGGCTCGCTTTGGTCCAAATTAAAGTCTGGCTGCTTCACTCATGGAATTTTGGCCCAGGTCAAATCAAAATTCAGAAAGTTCTGGACCAAACAAAGTTGATTTTCAGCAGTTGAGACACTTTAACATTCTTTTGGGATAATTAAGTCTTATCTTGATGACCTCGCTTGGTATGATCTCATTTTACTTGATTTGACATTATCTTCCCTTGTGTGATCTCATATCACCTTATATCACTTTATCTCACTTTATCTCACTTCATCTCACTTTATATCGCTTCATCCCACCTAATCTCACCTCATCTAACCTAACCTAACTTCACCTCATCTAACCTAATCTCACTTCATCTAACCTAATCTAACCTAATCTCACCTCATCTAACCTAATCTCACCTCATCTAACTTCATCTAACCTAATCTCACCTCATCTAACTTAATTTCACTTCATCTATCCTAATCTCACCTGTCTAACCTAATCTCCTTTCATCTAACCTAATCTCACTTCATCTAACCTAATCTCACCTCATCTAACCTAATCTCACTTCATCTAACCTAATCCCATCTAACCTAATCTCACCTCATCTAACCTAATCTCACTTCATCTAACCTAATCTCACTTCATCTAACCTAATCTCACCTCATCTAACCTAATCTCACCTCATCTAACCTAATCTCACCTCATCTAACCTAATCTCCCTTCATCTAACCTAATCTCACCTCATCTAACCTAATCTCCCTTCATCTAACCTAATCTCACCGTGACCCTCTGTCCTCCTCCAGCCGGAGCTTCAGCCTCCCTTTCCGTCGGTGCGGTTCTTCATCTTGAAGTGCAAGAGCTACAGGGAAATCGAGCTCTCGCAGCAGAGCGGCGTCTGGTCCACCAGACCAATCCACGAGAGCAAACTCACCAGAGCCTTCCAGGAGAGCTGCCTCGTCATCCTCTTCTTCTCTGTCCAGGGCTCCGTATACTACCAGGTGACCCAAAACTCTGTTCAGCTGTGTGGCGTCACATCTCATCTCCGGATGCTCAGTGTAACACACGTTTCTCCACAGGGCTACGCACGCATGACCTCAACCGTGGTTTGGGACGGCGGCCAGGACCGGAACATGGGACCGGGAGGGGTTTTCAGTGTGGACTGGATCCGCAATGATGCTATTGCCTTCACTTCTACTGAACACATCCTGAACCCATGGAACGACAACAAGAGGGTCCAAGTCAGCAAAGACGGCCAGGTAAGAACCACAGGACCCCGACCCGTCCTCACGAACCCGTTCTATCTCAAACCCATCCTGTCTTCTGTCCCGTTCAGGAGTTGGAGACTCAAGCAGGCCACATGATGGTGTCTCTGTGGGACAGTCTGGGACAGGGACGTCTCTGACTCTCAGCAGGAGTTGGATCCAGATAGTTTTGGCTTTATTTCATCTGTGTCTGACGCCCAAGTTGTTTCTTCACTTTTCTCCATGTTTTTTATATTCTGCGTCAACTAGTTCTCCTTGTTTTAGTTGACGTGTTCTGAAGCACTTTGGTTCATGCTCTGTTCCATTTTATTGTCTTATTCTAATTAATAAATTGACATGATTTACTTGAACTGTTTCTCTGATTTAGTAAGACTTCTGTTTTTTTTCTCGCCGTAAGAGTATATCTAAAAGCTTTACATATTAAATATCGTCACTACTGTTTCTACTTTCATTTATCTACAAATCAAACTTTCTTCACTTACATGAAACAATTCTGCAGGGGCCCTGAAGGTACAAACCCGGTACCAGTCTGTCATCTGCTCCAAAGAATGCACATCAGCCATAAGATTATGACCGAGGGGAAATCAGTATAACAATTAGCTGGTTAGCAAATTCCTGAGACTTTCCTCGGTTCACATGACAGCAAATAACTCAAGGACATAAAAGGAACTTCACAAAAGTTGACAGAAAACTTTTATTCCATAAATTCTTTCGGGCCACAATAGATTGAAATAATTCAGACCGTAAACGTTTATATTCTTAAAGCACATTATCAGTTAAATAAGTCACCTGACCAGGTGGGTGGTGTCCCTACATGTGACACGTCTAACACTGGGAAAGAGTATTAAGGTTTTCGTGCCGAGCACAATCTGTGGAGAACAGGCAAGGCAACATTTGTCGGGCAGCAGGCTGATCTCCATGACGACAGGAAGCTGCTTAGGAGCTCTTCTTCTCCTCAAACATGATGTTTGCTGTGGCTTTCTTGGCTGTGGACACAGATCACACAGACATGTCACACAGTTTGCTTTTAACGCTTCAGGTCGGCACTAATCCTGCCACAGAGAGGGAAACGCCCTCCTGTGTTTATTTCCTGATCATCAGTGGCTCAACAGAAGATTCTACCGGAGGAGAGAGAAATAAGAGCCGCGTTTCATCGAGGAGGTGGAGAAACACCGCTGTTTGGTGAAAACAGACTGTCATCAGGTAACCATGGAGACAGGATGGTATGATAAGAAGCCGGGCCCTCAGTGGAGCACAAACCTCTGCCAAGGCCCAACAGTCCCTCACAAAACAACACATTCATCCAAAGTCCAACAGAACATGTGCACCATCAAAATGGCTGTTCTGCAACCCCTGACGCTCTATAACACTATGAAGGTCTCTTTGACGCTCTGTGACTCTAAAACACTGGGGGTCTCGTTAATGCTCTGTGACGCTCTATAACGCTCTGACGATCTTTGACACACTGACATATTGTAACATTCTGGATCTCTGGGACCCAGAGGGAACCCAAAAAAACTGGCTTCATTAGCGGATGTCGCACACACTGTAAATGTAGTTTCTGGAAGAAGACACTGAATATCAGAACTACAAAAACTAGAAATAGACGCGGCTGATTTGACCTCTGCCGGATCGGATTCTAGAGGGAAGATATTCTTCAAACTTGGAGGTTTGGGTTGGTCATGTGACACTTTTCTCCTTTCATTGCGGATTGCGATGTCGGTCGTCTGTTTACATGACTTGTGATCTTTTCCGACCCGGTGTTTACATGCATCGACTCATCTAATCGGAAACGCTTTCACGCATGCACAGACGATCCACATTCCCGTTCATAAGGTGGCTATAATACTGCGGTGCCGACCGCCAACAAGCGCCCAGAAGAAGAATACGACAAAGAAGTGACTTTTAGCCCATCTAACTGTCCAAAAATGTTAAAATATTTCAAAATAGCAATGAATCTGATGCAGACCGGTACTGTTTTGTAGTTGCCGTATTTAAAATGCGTTGCAGCGCTGAAAAGACTTAGCGGAGCGACGCTACGCATGTGCAGATACAACTGGAACAGAAAGTTTTCCGATACAGCGTTTACATGCAGCGACGGGCAATCGCTTCCTGAAAGGCTTTTAACGACCTCCTTGAAAAGGAATGAAATCTAATTCATAAATGTTCTTTCCACTCTGAAAGGGGTGTTTACAGGCAGCATTTTTCTTTTCCTATAAGACGTCTTTTCCTAATCTAATTGGAATAAGGCCGTCCGTGTAAACCCCCTACTTTGAAATTAGTCTTCTATTTCAAAATGAACTAAGTCAAATTTCACGTCGCCCTATAAATTTGTTGGATACTGTGAAATCTGCGTGCCGATTGTCACACGTCCAGACGTCAGTAGGGTGCTGATGAATTGGAGGAGGGTCTTATCGTAGGTGCCCGTCTCCGCCTCTAGATATTGCGGTAATAAAAGAATAAAAATCTCACTTGTTTGCTTCCTCACCTTCATCCTTGAACTTGTCAGCAGCTTCAGACGCCTTGTCCTTGATGTTCTTCACCACGTCGTCAATCTTGGCTTCGTTCTTCAGGAAAAAAGGTCGAATGATGCGATTATAGATCTGGACTGATCCATTGGAGGGAGTCGGCGCCATGCACCACACCAGGAAGGCACACTGGGAGAAAAGATAGGAGTGCCGTCATGAAACTGGAGGAAACCCAGACGCCATCCGACCACAGAGGAACCGTTACTCTACGATCACGGGCTTCACTTTAAAGGCACTAACCGCCATGTGAAGTTATTCAACAGGAAACACAATCATTCAGTCTATGATGCTGTAACGCTCTATAACAGTCTATGACTCTGTAACGCTCTACAACAGTCTATGTAACTGTAGAGCTCTAACATTGACTCTATAGCGCTCTGTAACACTGTGACACTCTCTAAAGTTCTGAGACTCTCTGACACTCTGTGACGCTCTCTAAAGCTCTGAGACTCTCTGACACTCTGTGACGCTTTCTAAAGCTCTGAGACTCTCTGACACTCTGTGACGCTCTCTAAAGCTCTGAGACTCTCTGACACTCTGTGACGCTCTCTAAAGCTCTGAGACTCTGCCCAAGTGTTAAAGGGACATACACAGTTGTCAGATCTGCAGCTGTTCACACCTGAGGTACAATCCTACGGATGATTACCTCCAGATTTATAATGACGTCGTGGACAAGGATCAACATGTGATGTCAAGGCGACTGGGTGAGAACATCTGCAGAGCTGCAGGTCTTGTTGGATGTTCCTGGTCTGCAGGAACCCATGGAAAACACTGATGACCATCTGTCAAGCTGAACAGAAGTCTGGGAGGCGGGGCTTAACATCATGCTAAATTTACCCCAGGCTAAAACCTGACTTCTTGGCAGAGGACTCAGAACGCCTCCCATTACCGCCATGACAAAACCAGAGCAGTCGATCATGTCAGCACAGCCGGTATCTATAAATACTGTTTATATCTGTCTGGGTTTTCGCTCCTGTCACTCATGGAGGGTTATCACCCTTAGCAAACACGGCTCTCTGCCTTCCTGCAGCAGGTACACCCTCACATGTTCCCATCAGCAGAGCGCCCTGCTCCACCCTCAACATACTGATTAGATAACTTCCTCGGAACACGACGTGGGTTTTCAGAGTGGGTGTGACCGATCTTGTGGGTCGCCGTTTGTTAACATGACAACAGATTTTTGGAGGCCTGGAAATGTACTCTTTTGAAAAACTCAGTTCTTCTGTTCATACATTGTTGTTTCTACTTCAGCCTAATATCCACACCCCCGCAGAACAACAACAAAAACAATATCGGACCCTCTGGTTTTGTTTGTGCGGCAAACTATGAGATCTAAACGCTCCTCCAGAAAACTGTAGAGTCGCAGCACCACAACTGGTGACCATCTCACTTCCTGGTCAGTCCTCGTCTTTGCTGTTGATGCTGAAACAGAGACGATCAGGTACTACTACTGGCTTGACACGGTACCCCAGCGTTTACAGTGAACTTAGTGGTGCTGTCTGTAAAGGAACATTTTTCACAGTGTTGTTGTCCGAAAGTGGAACCATCTTCAAATATAAAGGAAAAGTTTTCCCCCTTTGAGCAAGAATGGCGTCGTGCAAACGGGGCCAGAGACCAGAAGACATGTCGGGGTACCGCAGACTCAGTCCTTACATTTCGGCAGAGCGGATTACCTTTCCCATATAGTAGAAGGGGAACCAGGAGAGGAAGATGTCGGCAAAGAACTCTGCCACGCTGAAGAGTCCATACACCACCCAGTAGGTGAGCCACTTGGTGTCGTCGTCTTTGGTGGCACTTTCAATGGCCTTAATCCTGGAGGGAGGGAGGGGGAGAGAGTTTTTGTACCATTTTGTGTCATTTGTCTGTCCAACTGGTCCAAAAGGAAAGTCCTCCTGGTGCTGTCCCCTCTAAAAAATAGACCTACCCGGTCCTCCCCGACAACAAGGGTGTATATCCCCCCGAAACCCCCTGCATCGTAAAAGCAATCCGCCCGAATGAAGGCCTCAAATTAAATGTGAGTCACATCCAAAAAAGTGTTTAAAAACAAAAAAGAAAACACCCCCTCTAGTGGGTAAAATATGAAAACGATAAACACCAGATAAATCTCCTGGAGTCGATTCATCTTCAACATATTGGGACTAATAATTGGACTGACAGGTGAGAAATGATGGACCGACAACTTCTAGAGATAAAGCTCCCTCTTGTGTTGGAAATATACAACCGACCATTCCCAAGATCCCTCCAGTTCTTCCTCGCACTGAGCCCTATTGAATGATGACCCATGGAATACGTTTTGAGTGACGTATGACGTTAATTCTGACCATCCCAGAATTGCCTGGGATTATAATGATATTATAGGCTATTTAAAAATAAAAAAATTTAATGAGGAAATAACAATTATTATTATTTCATGTGTTGAATCACAGATTACTCACACACATAGTAACAGATTACTCACATATAGTAACAGATTACTCACACACATAGTAACAGATTACTCACACACAGTAACAGATTACTCACACACAGTAACAGATCACTCACAGTAACAGATTACTCACATATAGTAACAGATTACTCACACACATAGTAACAGATTACTCACACACAGTAACAGATCACTCACAGTAACAGATTACTCACACACAGTAACAGATTACTCACACACAGTAACAGATCACTCACAGTAACAGATTACTCACATATAGTAACAGATTACTCACACACATAGTAACAGATTACTCACACACAGTAACAGATTACTCACACACAGTAACAGATCACACACAGTATCAGATTACTCACAGTAACAGATTACTCACATATAGTAACAGGTAGAATGTTACTGACACTGAAAATGAATTATTTCAGGTCTTACCTGTCCACAGACACCAAAGTGAGGCTAATAAAACTGATATTTGAAGTTTATTTTGGGGACGTGATTCAGATGAGACCTAACCTGAGATAACGGTTGGGTGGAAAAGGTTAGTGTTCATGAGATGACATCATTATCTAGTACAAGTCTGTCGTTCATGCTAGGGATGGGCAACAATTGAGGAATATTCATTAAATCATTTTAAAAAAACTAATAGGTATTAACGACTATGGTTTTGTCATGAGAATGTTTTTTTCACAACCTGGTGGTGATGCAGGATGACTACCAGCAGGTGGCGGTCATGCAGTCACATGATGTTTACAAACGCGTTTAAAAAAAAGAGGAACGAGCCGTTTACCGCTAGTAAAATGGGTTTGACTCGAGTGACAGCAGGAACGTGATCCAGTCGTCCAATAGTGTGGAACCAACCTGAACAGGTAAATAAAAAATTCCAAAATGTTAAAGGTAACTATTACATTCAATTAGAAATGAAAACATGTTTTTGTATTGATTGAAACGGCCAGTCCTATTTCTTCTTCAGTCTTCAATAAATCAATCATACGTATCGTTGTGAAACGTTTTCAATCATGTATAGGAATAATTATTAATAATAATAATAATAATAATAATGTTAATGAGCGCGAGCGTCAACAGTATCAGAACGTTTAAAAACATTCTGAAGGAGGTCAAATATCATCTAACCACCAATAATGCCAGAATATGAAGAGATGATTCAGATCAGACAATCCGTCACCTCTACAGATAATCACGGCAGGGAATCAAACGCACCGTTGACCTTTGACCTTGTGATGGTTTAATGCCAAGACCTGTAGCTACACATTGAGATCATCGGAGGGAAACGGGGCGGCGAGAATCAGGCCCACATGTGACGCTGTGACGCGTTTCATCACCATCGTTCCTGTGTTGTAACTTTTCCCCGCTCACAAGTCAGTGATTGTTTTCTCTGTGGAAATCCAAAATGACTCATCAATGAGTATTTTAAAATCCACCATCACATGATTCTCTGAGGGAAACGCAACTAATTTCACGTGTGGATGGGTTTAATGCCACCCGGAGCCGCTCCTCGCGGCGGGTGTGGTCAGATGGCGAGGGAGTTAGTCGTGTGGGGGAAACATCCACAAACCTGAGCAGGAATAATAAACACGCTTTGATTATGTGGCGTTGGAACAGACGAGTCAGCAGTTTTCCATTAGACCTTATCAGTCTGTATATATTATGTACTATGTAGGTGAACAAACAAGTATAAGTAAATATACAACTGATATATATATATATATAAATATAAATATATATATATATATGAAAGAAGAGGTACCACAGTGGTTCAAAGCAGCTGTGAGTGATTGTGTGTCGGTGAGAGTGTGTATGTAGATTTGTGATGATTGACAGCTCTGAGGCAGCTGTGAAAGACCTCAGACAGAAGACAGAGGCTATCCCATAATAAGAGCCACCCTCACACACATTATTTACATACACACACCTGCAGAATGTGTGTGTGTGTGTATATAAACACATTATATACATACACACACGTGCAGTATGTGTGTGTATGTATGTATTCAATATACGGATGTGTGCGTGTAAATGTCAGTTTGTGAGGGTGTGTGTGTGGGGGGGGGGTAACTTACGAGATGTAGGCCGGGTACAGGAAACCGATGAGGTTACAGAGGAGGGAGGCTCCGTAACCGATCACCAGATAGACCCCGATCACTCCGATCAAAGCTGGAACACAAAGACGAACAAAGATGGTCACTTGATATTCCCGCGCATCACACGGTTTACATTAATGCTGCATAACGGCTCTTTTCCACGTGACGTCAAAACAACAGTCAAAGCCACAATGGGTGTGATGCCCGCTACATCCTGGAGCCTCGCGCCCCCGCGCTCACCCAGGGCGATGTAGGTCCGGCTCACTCCGGTTTTGGCCTCCACCTTAGAAAGGAGGTCGGTTATGACGTTTTTCTGTTGCAGAAACGCATCGAACCTCTCTCTGAGTCCCTGCGCCATGTTCGTGCCTTCTTCAGACGACAGCGAGTCGAAACTGCTGCCAACGCACGAACGTCTTCTGTGAGGCCTGACGTCATCGGAAGTAGCACCCAACCTCCACAAAATAAAAGCATGATAGATAGATAGATAGATAGATAAATTCACTGACAGTTTCTAGGAGCTATTGAACAGTGTGACTTCAGCCTGGCTCAAAGGACCTGCGGTAGCGTTCTGTCTCTCACTGTGTGTGTAGCAGTCTGCTGCTGAAGGAGCTGCTCAGAAAACCAGGACAGAGCTGGACCTCCTCGCCGGCCTTTAGAGTCTTTTCCTGTCCCTCTCTGTGTTTTCGCTACCAATTTACTGTGGAGGGGGATGTTTGTGTTTTTATTGTGAAAGAAAGTGGAAGTGGCTCTTAAAGTAACTACTTTTAGCTTCATGTAACTGCTGCTCAAGCTCTATATAAAGATGGAGCAAAATTCCCCCACTATATAATCTTACAGGCATATAATTCTGCTGAACAGTGTTGTTTTACAAAATGTTTTCACCCACACTGTACCTCTACATGACGTTTGTAGAGATGAAACATGGAGCAGGTTCGTGACTGTAAGATCTGATGACATCAGAGGCATGCTTATTTCCTGACAGCATGACCTTAGGGCTTATATCAACTCTCTGTGAGCGGTCTGCAGACCCGCCCTTCTTCACTGTGGTGACATTGCAAAATAATAATGTCAGTAGTGTGGCAGCTGCTTCAGAGGCAACTGACATTATGTCTAGAAGTCATCACACTATAAGAATGTACATCACTATAAAACATATATATGTACCTTACTTTGCAGAGTACAGATATATTACGGTAAAAATATCATAAATAAAAATATATAACAATAAATAATGTTATAACTATAAATGTAAAAAAGTATAACTAAAATATATAAAGCTGCATTACTGTACTATGTATAAATATGTTACTGTAAAAGTTGTATATGTAAATCACTATACAACGTGTTTATGTACATTAATGTAAATGCACCTTACTAAAAAATACTTAGGCTACTGCAAAAACCTTTATACCTAGATTTCTATGCAACATGTATAAAACATGCATTACTGTAAATAATAAAGGAAAGATACATTATTGTAACGTGTTTACGCCTACAAGGCTCTCCCATGTATACACCTATGTTTCATTTTAATATTTTCCTCCACTCTTAAGTGGATTGTGTTGATACTTTCTGTTAGCTGTGTCGTTGGAATGGTGACACGACAGGAACCAGTCTGGAAATTAGAAACCTGGAACTACTTGAAGTCGGCTCAGCCTCACCCTCATCCTCAGATATCAGAAAGGACTCGTTGTGAAAACCCACTGGAAAATATGCTCACACATGTGTTTACATTAGATCTGGTTCCACAGAGCAAAGCAAACAAATTCACTAAAGATTAAAAGTGATACATATGAGCTAACAGTGAGTGAGTGTGGTCGACAGAAAAGTAAACATTGTTCTGCAAATATATTACTTTTCCAACTAGAAAGTATTTTCATTTTAATGCATGCCTGCTGATCAAAGTGAAGCACCTGTGTGAACCTGGACTGTTTCACTGTATGAACCTGGACTGTTTCACAGTGTGAACCTGGACTGTTTCACTGTGTGAACCTGGACTGCTACACTGTATGAACCTGGACTGTTTCTCTGTGTGAACCTGGACTGTTTCACTGTATGAACCTGGACTGTTTCACTGTGTGAAACTGGACTGCTACACTGTGTGAACCTGGACTGTTTCACTGTGTGAACCTGGACTGTTTCACTGTGTGAACCTGGACTGCTACACTGTATGAACCTGGACTGTTTCTCTGTATGAACCTGGACTGTTTCACTGTGTGAACCTGGACTGTTTCACTGTATGAACCTGGACTGTTTCACTGTGTGAACCTGGAC
>VRLP01006466.1:0-28298 GCA_009660295.1 Lophius piscatorius
AGACAGTCCATCGTCTGTGGTTAGTTCACTGTCTGTGATAACAGTAAGACAGTCCATCGTCTGTGGTTAGTTCACTGTCTGTGATAACAGTAAGACAGTCCATCGTCTGTGGTTAGTTCACTGTCTGTGATAACAGTAAGACAGTCCATTGTCTGTGGTTAGTTCACTGTCTGTGATAACAGTAAGACAGTCCATCGTCTGTGGTTAGTTCACTGTCTGTGATAACAGCAGGATGTCTTGTTCCCTCAGGTCGAAGGAGATGATCCGTGAAGCCATCCTGGATAATGACTTCATGAAGAACCTGGAGCTGTCTCAGATCCATGAGGTGGTGGACTGCATGTACCCGGTGAATTATGGGAAAGACGCCTGCATCATTGAGGAAGGCGACGTTGGCTCGCTGGTCTACGTGATGGAGGGTGAGGAGTTAGTCACATGACCTGTAGAGACGTTCTTGGTCTCACTAAGGTTCTTCTTTAAGGTTTTTTGTTCTGACTTCAGAACCCACGGTGGTTCCCGGTTGGCCCCTCAGCTAAGGGGTGGGTAAATATTCTGTGGAATGCATGGAACAAAGAGAACATTAAAAAAATGTTAATTTTGAGGGAGTAGTGTTTATCTCATTGGCCGACATCTGCAGAATATAAAGATAGAGAGGAGCCTCTGGGCCGTAGAGAGTCAGGTGTTTTCTTGTGAGTTCAGGCCGAAGTAAAAACTGGCCTGATGACATCACAACATGCTAACTATGCGACTTTGATGACATCACAATGTGCAAACAAAACCCCTTTGATGACATGCCAACATGCTAACCAAGCAACTTTGAGGCTTTTTTCGTTGTATATATATAATAATAATAATATTACATTTAATTTATAATGCACTTTACATTTGGATCAAATCTCAAAGTGATACAAAGTAAAAGCAGATAAAAGCATCAATAAAAAATAAAATAATAACTATGTAAAAACATGACCAAAAAGCAGCAATGTTAATTAAAGTTATAGGTTTTGCTGAAAAGGAAAGTTTTAAGTCCTTTTTTAAAATGTGTCAAGTTTTTTAAATTTTTCAGGTTGAAGTTAACGACTATATGCAAAGAAGACAATTCTCAGATTACCTGCATAACGCTCCTGTTGTTATTGGTTTCCAGCAGTGTGTGTTTGGAGTGACGTTGTTTGCTCTCTGGGCGAGAACTGTAATCGGTGTTCTGGTCCAACCAGCAGATTTTGAGACATGGATGAACGATTCAGTGGTTAGCGGGACTTTGATTCTCTGTTTGGCTGAGACGGATGTTTTGTTAAAGTGGCTCCAGTGTTGACCAATGCTAGTCAGCAATTGAAAAACGCTGTAATGTGTGTGTTTGTGTGTATGTGTTAATAATGTGTGTTTGGGTGGGGGGGGATGATATCTGTCACAGGAAGAGGAAGTGATTCTTAAAAACAGATCAAGACTTATTGACGGATGCAGACTGTGTGTGTATGTGTGTATATGATTGTGTGTGTATGTGTGTATATGACTGTGTGTGTGTGTGTGTATATGACTGTGTGTGTGTGTTTGTATATGACTGTGTGTATATGTGCGTATATGACTGTGTGTATGTGTGTATATGACTGTGTGTGTATGTGTGTATATGACTGTGTGTGTATGTGTGTATATGACTCTGTGTGTATGTGTGTTAATGACTGTTTGTGTATGTGTGTATATGACTGTTTGTTTATATGTGTGCGTGACTGTTTGTGTGAGAGTGTGTATTCTATAATGAGACAAAAGTGCTGCATCTGTCTCGACCTACTCACACACACACACACACACACACACACACAAACACAGTTCTCTAGTGAATGCGGTTGCCATGGTAACGTGGCAACTGCATTTTTATTCTATAAAGTTGACAGACTGTAAAAAAAAAAAAGAAGGTTTTTATCAAGGGAAAATAATCAAAATAGGAGGAGAGCAGAAGGGCAGAGTCTCTGGCCGAGCATTGTGAGCAATCAGCTCCGATACGAGTCCAGATTATCTGGTCCGACACATTAGTCGGTCCCAAATAGTACCTGCACTGGAGCCAGATGATATGCACTGAGTCACCGGTTGGTAACGATACTGCATGTAGTTTATCTGGTCTGAGAGGACAGTTGGTAACGACACAATATCCAGATTAATTGTTTGACACACCAGAAGGTACAATACTAAATCCAGAATTATTTGGGTTTAAGACGGTCCATCCAACACCAGTTGGTACCGACATGGGTTTCAGATAAACTGGTTTGACAAACCAGACGCTATCCATTATTGGTCCAGATAATCTATTCTGACACAGCAGCTGGGATCCAACTGGGTCCAGATTATCTGGTCAGAGACACCAGTTGATACTGACAGGGAGTCCAGATTAACTGGTTTGACAAAACAGCTGGTACCGGTGATAAATCTAAATGATCTGTTCTGAGACACCAGTTGGTACCAAAACTGAGTCCAGATTATCTGGTCTGAGTCCGAGACACCAGTTGGGATCCATACTGGGTCCAGATTAACTGGTCAGAGACACCAGTTGGTACGGACACCCTGTCGAGATGATCTAGTCTGAGACCATCCCTAGCCCCTCATGTCCTTTTCCAATCTCTGTCTCTCTCTCTCTCTGTCTCTCTATGTGAATGTCTCTCGACCAGAGGGGAAGGTGGAGGTGACCAAAGAGGCGGTGAAGCTATGCACCATGGGACCCGGTAAAGTCTTTGGAGAGCTGGCGATCCTCTACAACTGCACCAGGACCGCTACCGTAAAAAGTGAGTACCTGTACCGTGTCAGGTCTTCATAATCCTGTACTGAGTCAGGTCCCCCTATTCGACTAAGGTTGCTCCGGCTGATAGGATCCTAGAGGTAATTGTTTTTGAGGTCCTTTAAGTGATTCCTAAAGACCCTGAAGATGTTCCTTACGTCCTTGAATAGGTTCTTAAAGACCTTGAAGGGGTTTTTATACCTTTTTCCCCCGAGGTGGTTCCAGGGCTAGTTCGGAGCCATAGCCTTACTCAACACCAGTTCTTTGCTTTGCAGCGCTTTGCTGGTTTAGAGTGGGTATATTGTGACCAACAAGACCGGTGCAAACATTGAACCGCCATTTTTAAAACAACAGCCAGGCAAGTTTTATCCGATAAACTAGCAATAATGCTCAGTGAGTCTGTGCTCACTAAGCAGCGGTTGCCAGGCAACACCATCTGGTCTATGGCCAATGAGCTGAGTTTTGGTGAGCGTGTTTCTTGGCAACAGCAAAGGGTTCGAGGGGATAGATGAGAAGATTCTTGTGCTCCTGATGTCTGAAACTGAGTCACTGAAGAATGTCAGACACATCCAGACTCCAGCCCTGGACCACATCAGGTGTGGTCCCCCCAAAATTAAACTTGTCTAGACAATAAATTAACTGAAAATCCGAGTTCAGAGAACTCAGGACACTGAAAAACACAAAAACTGAACACTGGCTCCAGGAAGTGTAGATGTAAATGAGTTTCAATCCTGTAAATTGTTTCAAACACAGAATCGGTGCATGTTGTCAGAAGAACAAAAAGGTTGAAAGGTTTCAGGATTTACTAACTGGTCAAAGAGTAACGACTCCCACGCTGGCGGCGGGTTCGAATGTTCAGGTTAACATTTTGTAGTTAGTCATTTTTTGTCACTTGACAGGGTACCGCTGCACAGCTAATACTACCAACGATGCTAAGCTGTCATGAACGCACATGGATAAAACTAGAAAATAATGCTAAGCCACGCATAACTGTCATACTTAGACATCATTGCCAGCTGACGTTGGTTAACTGATGATAAGACGAAGGACACAAGCTAACTAGCATTGCAAGCTATCATCGTCTATCTGATGTTACGTAACGTATGTTACTTAATGTAACATACGTAAGTAACATAATCAGAGGCTTAGCTTGATTAGCTAATTCTGGCTAATGTTAACTGTTCCTATCACTGTTTGCTTGTCTGACTTGTCAGTGCCCGATCAGTAAATATGAAATAAAACTCCATTTACTGACCCATAATACTGGGTGCTATCTCCCTGTTGTTGCTGTGGTTACAGAGTCCCTCGGTGTCTCCACGGCAACAGACATCGGGCCATAAAAAAGAGCAATTTCTAATAATGTGCCCCAGCGTATCTAGCTACATCAGCATTAGCTGTAGCTGTTCCTCTACCACAGGTTTAATGATGCAGAGAGCTAACATTAGCACTAGCTGCTCCTCTATCAAAGGTTTAATGAGTTATTGACCTTGTCTTAATTGCACATATTATAAAAAGTTAGATGTCAAAGTGAAATACCCAGAGCTGTCTGAGCAGCAAATGGGAGAATTGAAAATAAAGTTTATCGTTCATCTGAGACTCATCCCACGCACACGCAAAGTCTGTGCTGAACCCGTCACCATGGAAACAAAGACTTGAAAACCATCAAAGTTCCTGAGCAGCAAACGGTACAACTTTAAACATTTATCATCCCAAGCTTTCCTTTGAGGATGAGCTAATGGGAAAGAGACCCCCAACACCCCCTCCATCCCCCATCTGTCCGTCACGCTACTTTTACCTCAAAAACTTCGCTCAACACCATTTCTATTTTTGAGTCTGAAGGCTGCTCCGTTTCTGATCGGATGGGCGAATCGTAAACCAGCAGGAAGTTTGAATAATTAATCCTTAACGTGTTTTTAATACGACAACATTAAAGCTGCTGCTGGATGGAGGAACAGTGTACAGTTACCATGGCAACACCTGCATACTGTATGCACGCACACACACTCAAACAAACACACACGCACACACACACACAGGTCCCCCGATGGTCTGACAGGATGAAGTTGAATATTAACCAGCAGCTCTGATAAAAACTGTGTATTGGTTTATTTGTTTGTTTGTTTGTTTGTCTGTTTATTTGTTTGTGGCAGCACTGGTCCAGGTGAAGCTGTGGGCCATAGACCGTCAGTGTTTCCAGACCATCATGATGAGAACAGGTCTCATCAAACACGCCGAGTACATGGACTTCCTGAAGAGGTGACTGCGCTCTCATGAGCAAGGCACTAACTGAGGTTCAGAGTTTCCAGTGCGTGCATAGAGCTTATAATTCAAAATAGATCTATAAACGTGTACTTAGATCTGGTCATTAAAACATAGATCCATAAATGCATACATAGAGCTGAAAATTAAACATGGATCTATAAATGCGTACATAGATCTGTAAATGCGTACATAGATCTGTGAATGCGTACATAGATCTGTTAATTGGTACATGATCTGTAAATATGTACATGGATCTGGTTATTCGCACATAGATCTGTAAATGCGTACTTATATCTGTAAATGTGTAAGTACATCTGAAAATGCGTACTTCTCCTTGCAGTGTTCCGACCTTCCAGAATCTTCAAGAGGAAACGCTCAGTAAACTGGCTGACATCATGGAGGAGGTGATGATGTCATTGGCGCCACCATGTTACAATGTTGACTAGATCAAACATTCCCACACTCTTCTTTTCATCATTCAATCATACGCCGTTGTTTTCCATCAGACTCACTACGAGGACGGCGAATACATCATCAGGCAGGGAGCGAGAGGAGACACCTTTTTCATCATCAGCAAGGGAAAGGTGATTGCATGAACCTGGTCTCCAATCTCTTCTGATCTGCTGACCCTGATCATGTGCTACTCACGACTGACTCCGCCCCCTGTCAGGTTAACGTCACCCAAGAGGATCTGGCTAATCAGGAGCCAAAGCACCTCAGAGAACTGACCAGCGGAGACTGGTTTGGAGAGAGAGCACTACAGGGGTAGGATCATGTGACCGCTGACCTCAACCTTGAACTTCCCAGCCCTGAAGCTCAAAACTTGAACCCTTAACCCTGAATATCTGAAATCAAATCAAATCCTAGACTCTGCTCATAACCAGTGTTCTAATATCTTTACTTGATTATAAGGAAATTAGTAAATATTCAGTTGTTTCTTTTTATTCTGTCCTTTTCCAGGGAGGATGTCAGAACAGCCAACGTTGTCGCTGCTGCTGACGTCACCTGTCTGGTCATCGACAGAGAGTACGAGCTAATGCTGCTAATGTTTTGATATCTCATTTCTGATGACTGTTAGCTTTGCCCTGCTATTGTTCTGTTAGCTAGTGTTCATTAACTGCTCACTTAGCTCCGCTACTGCTCTATAAGCTTGTGTGCGATGACTGTTGGCTAAGCCTTTCCATGTTCTGTTAGCTTACTTGTGATAACTGATAGCTTAGCTGAGCTAATTTTTTGTTAGCTTCCTTATGATAACTTTGGGCTGGGCGACGGCGGCTCAGTTAGTAGAATGTCTGTGTGAAAGGGTGAATGCTGGCTCACAATGTAAGGCGCTTTGAGTGGTGGAGGACTAGAAAAGCGCTATATTACTACTGTCCATTTACCATTTAGCTTTGCTATTATTTTTTTAGCTTGTGTGCGATGACTGCTAGCTTAGCACTGCTAATGTTTTGTTAGCTCATGTGCGATGACGGTTAGTTCTGCCCGGCTAATGATTTGTTAGCTATTGAGCAATCATTGTTAGCTGAGCTCAGCTAACAGTTTGTTAGGTTGTGTTGATGACTTTAAACTTAGCCAGCTAGTGTTTTGTTGTCACTTGTGCGCTGACTGCTAGCTTTGCCTAGCCAGTGTTTTGATATTTCGTGTGCAATGATTGTAAACTTAGCCTAGCTAGGGTTTTCTTTATCTCATGTCCAATGGATGTTAGCTAAGACTTGCAAATGTTCTGTTTGGTTATGGCTGTTAGCTTGACCGAGCTGATGGAGTTTTTTTTAGCTTGTGTGCGATCACTGTTAGCTTAGCTACTGTTCTGTTTACTCGTGTGCAATGACTGTCAGCTTAGGCCCTTAAATGTTCTGTTAGCTATTGTGCAATGACTGTTAGCTTAGCACAGCTAGTGTTTTATTCATGTCCAGTGCGATGACTGGTAGCTTAGCCCTGCTATGTTCTTGGAGCTTGTGTGTGTAAAGTTTTAGCTTAGCTCAGTTAATGTTCTGTTAGTTTGTGTCCAAGGACTTTTAGCTGAGCCCTCCAAATGTTCTGTTAGATTTTGTGCGTTAACTGTTAGCTCATCACTGCTAATGTTTTGTTTGCTTGAGTGTGATGACTGTTAGCCTAGCCCAGCTAATGTTTGTTTTCTCTTGTATGATGACTGTTTGGAATAGGTTTGTAAAATATATAACAATAAAAGTAGGAAGAAAGAAGTTGACTCCAGTAAAATAGAAATGACACGGTTAAGGACTGTGAGAACTGAAAAAAACAATCATTAAAATTAAAGTAAAAACTGTAAATAAATAAATGAAAGTTGAGAATTTGAGATATAATACTGGCTGTTTCATAGTCTTTTGGGTGAACTGTACCTTTAAAGGTTCTTGCTGCCTCCTGCTGGTCCTCACTGCCAACTACATCACTCTCTCATTGTTTATTGATTGGCTGATTATTCATTCATTGTTCTTCAGGTTTGACCATTTTTAAGGTGATAATCAGACGTAAACAAATGTTGAAACAGTAAACTATTTTTATTTTATTCAATTATTGTGATTAATAGTTCTTAGGCAAGTTCATCGGTTTGTTGTTATTTACAAATATTTACCTTGGGGGTGTCTGCGTTCTGATTGGCTGTTTCAGCTCATTCAAGCATCTGATTGGAGGACTGGATAACGTTTCGAACCGAGGATATGAAGACACTGAATTGAAAGCCAAGTAAGTTTTTTTTAAAGCTGCATCGTTTATGTTGTTTACAGAAGAATAAAAGAAGTAAATAAACAGCTGATGTGTCGGAGCATGGAAACGTTTCTGTCGTTATGGGATGTTTGGTGACTATTCTGATTATTATTGGATGGCATCTGCTGTTGGATCTGGAGTGATTCCTTAGCGGTAGATTCCGGCGGACAAAATTCGGGACTGGTTCTATGTGATCTGGATGCTGAATGTGGACCTGGACCTGGTCCTCTGGCTGTTGTTTATCTGTACTCCGTTATCTGACACCACACCATATATGGTGAAGAGCTGACACCACTCAGGACTGGAGGTTTGGGGGGTGGGGACTGTCTGTTCTGTGTTTGGATGGTTGGGACAGTCAGTCCTGGGCTTAGAGGGTGGGGACGGACCTTCTTGTGTTTGGGAGGTGGCGACAAACCGTCCTGTGGCGTTGGATCTTGGCGTTTACTGGCTGAACCTCTCAGCAATGTTTCCACATGCTAAAAATACCAATGGTGGCGGCATCCCGTCAGGTCTGCGTTACATGCTGCGGGACTCAGACGTCGTTGGACTGAGGGGTCCGGTCAGAGGGTCGTAATCTCAGCTGGGTTGAGTTGGGTTGGGTTTTTGGGCGTAGTACTAAACAGTAAGAGAAGTTTTTCTGTCTTGGGGCCTTTGGTCAGGATTCTGGTTGGGATCTGCTCAGTTAAGGTTGTGACCTTACTGTAAACAGAGCTGGAGGATCTGGCAGCCTCAGGCCACCGTCGGTCCCCCAAGACCAGAACCTCGGACCTGATTCCTCGCTATGTAAACTGGAAGTGGAGCTCTTCCTTTGAAGCGGTTGTCCTATGGATGCTGTGCCGAACGTTTTCATGAGAACCCAGAATGACCTTAAGGTCATGACATCATCGGTTTACTTCTTTGGGTTTTGACTTTTTAAAGAAAGAGAACGAACTCTGACCCTAAACCATCAAACCAGCTGATCCAGCTGCTGGAAAATTTGGCGATAAAGTGAGACGTTTGTGGATAAAATATCCCGTCTAGAGATGAGAGAGTTGCTTCCTGTCCTGATGAGGCACCAGCGGGAGCGGATCAGCAGTATCCCTGCTCCTCCCTCCACCTCCTCCCCTTGCTCCCCCATCACCTCCTTCTCCATCCAAACTTCCAAGAAGTTCCCGTTTTTCCGGGTGGTCAAATGCTGCAGGTAGGTCGTGCTCCTGCCAGCAAGGCATGCTCCTGCCACCTCATCTTGATGCTGTAAACAAGGTCCCAAAGCTGTGATTTCCTGCATTCAAGAAGGCATCACTATGTTTGTGTTCCAGGTACGAAGCGGAGAATGCGTTCTTCTCCGCGTTGGAGTTAACGAACTTCAACATCATTGACACACTGGGAGTTGGCGGCTTCGGACGCGTTGAGCTGGTACGACTTGACATTATATAGAATCTGATTATAGAGTAATCCGATTACATCTGCATGTTGAGCTGGTTCACTGAGAGGCAGAGAAGAGATTTAAGACGTCGTAATGTGGCAGAAAAAAATAGACATGGGGAGGGGCCTGATTCAGGCTTGATTAAACCCAGTTTCAGGCTAGATTAAATCCAGATTCAGGCTAGATTAATCCCAGATTCAGGCTAGATTACATCCAAACTCAGGCTAGATTAAACCCAGATTCAAACTTGATTAAATCCAGATTTAGGCTAGATTAAAACCAGATTTAGGCTGGATTAAACCCAGATTCAGACTAATTTAAAACCAGATTCAGACTAGTTAAGAAAATCACAGGTTCAGGCTAGAATTAACCCAAATTATTTGCTGTAACTTTCCAGTAACATCATCATGGTAACAGAAAACCGCTGATCATGTGACCTGGAGTTCTGTGAGAAACCAAAATGATCCTGAAATGATGTCTATGTCTTTACTGGTTGTTTTCCTCATCTTTCTTGTATGTCTCGCCGACTTCCAGTGACAGCTTCATATCTTCCATTACTTTTGAGATCGTATCAATGCGCGTTGAAAACCTTAAGGGGTAATGTTGTGGGCGGGGCTTTACAGCGCAAGGGTTGGGTTTCTTCGCAGCGGGAAGAGGGAGTGAGGGAACCGAAGGTCGAAGGGGAAACCCTGCCCAAAAACAGGAAGGAATCCCCTTGCAGGATCTCCCATCATCCCTCTGGACGTATTTATAGTCAGTGACTCATAGCACAACTGATGCCCTGGAAAAATTTGACCTCTGACCTCCAGACTGTCCGTCTGAACCTGAACATGACTCCTACTCAGACAGAAATTTTCCATCATGTGCCGCTGCGTCATTCATGGTTGGGGGCGTCATTTTAAACCAGCCAGACATGATGGTGGCGTGATGAATCATGAAACGAACACCAAACCGACAGGAAGAGCATAAAAGAATCAAAGATCTGACTAAAAGATGAAACTGGGGTGGAATCTTGGCCCATTCTTCTCTGCAGACCGGCTTCAGTGAGCATGAACTGAAGTCTTCAGGTCCCACAGAAAGCATCTCATTTCATCATTTGAATCAGTGGCATTGTCCGGCGTGGGTGTGAGCGTCAGGTGATGAGTAAAGGTCGTTGTCTCCTCAGGTCCAGTTGAAGAACGAAGAGGCGAAGACGTTCGCCATGAAGATCCTGAAGAAGCGTCACATCGTTGACACCAGACAGCAGGAACACATCCGCTCTGAGAAACACATCATGACAGAGGCGCACTCCGACTTCATTGTCAGGTCAGTGCATCCCCATCATCATCATCATCATCACCATCATCATTATTTTCTTTGTGACCACATTTATCTTCTGTTTTATTTAAACACTGAGGGGCGTGTCCTCACGTCTATCATGTCCCGCCACATCTGACGTGTCCTGATTGCGCTGCGCTGGTTGTGTTCAGGTTGTACCGGACCTTTAAGGACAATAAATACCTGTACATGCTGATGGAGGCGTGTCTGGGTGGAGAGCTGTGGACCATCCTAAGGGACAGGTACCATCTATTTGCTTTACTTTTCATTGTAGGGGACGACGGTCAAATTGGAGGTGATGAGGCAGTTGGTTGGACCTCCTGTTGGCCGAGTCTTTATGTCTGTTAGCTTCTTAATTATCATAGCTTTAGCATAACCTGCTAATTTCAGGATGGTGCTAGCATGTTAGCATGAACTGTAACAATAAGGTTCATTTCATTGATGAGATGTGGTCTGGATCAGGCCTACGTGGCATGGACCATCTGATAGGTTGATGCTCCAACTGTTCCAGGGGCTCCTTTGAAGATTCCACCACCAGGTTCTACACAGCCTGCGTGGTGGAAGCCTTCGCCTACCTACACGCCAAAGGCATCATATATAGAGACCTGAAACCTGAGAACCTCATCCTGGACTGCCGCGGGTACGCAAAGCTGGTAAGGTTATAGGTCAGGATCTAGGTTCCTGACATACAGTCATGAGGTCTAGGTTTAGCCCACGAGGGATCAGGATCATCATCTTCTCAGGTGTGTCTTTGCCAGGTGGACTTTGGATTTGCCAAGAAGATTGGTGTCTGCAAGAAGACCTGGACGTTCTGTGGAACGCCAGAATACGTTGCTCCAGAAATCATCCTCAACAAGGGTCACGACGTCTCAGCAGACTACTGGTCTCTGGGGATCTTGATGTACGAGCTTCTGACGGGCAGGTGAGGATGCAAACATTGATGTCCCGCCCCTTCTAACATCAAAACGCGGTTCTCCTGAGTCATACCATCTCTCTGTGCTCCAGTCCTCCATTTTCAGGTCCAGATCCCATGAAAACCTACAACATCATCTTGAGGGGCATCGACATGATTGAGTTCCCCAAGAAGATCACCAAGAATGCTGCTAGCCTCATCAAGAAGCTCTGCAGGTAGGCGGCGCCAGTGAATCCAGGTATTTCCATGTTTATGTCCCCAATAACAGGCAGGTGTTTATGTCGGCAGAGATAATCCATCAGAGAGACTTGGAAACCTAAAGAACGGAGTCAAAGACATCCAGAAGCACAAGTGAGTCCCCGACTGGATGTTTTTAAAATGTGGGGAAGGAGCTCTCATCTGTCCGTCATGATCAAACTGGCCTCTCTCTGTTTAGGTGGTTTGAAGGTTTTAACTGGGAGGGTCTAAGGAAGGGAACTCTGACTCCGCCTATCACACCTCAGGTGAGACTTAAACCTATGATGTCAGCCAAGGTATAAACCCGGTCATTCTGTCAGAGGTCTTTTTCCTCACGGTATCTAACTTGGTCATTCTGTTGAAGGTCTTTGACTCCATCTTGTCTTCACAGGTGTCTTCGTTGACCGACACCAGTAACTTCGACAGTTTCCCTGAAGACACAGAAGAACCTCCACCAGATGATAACTCTGGATGGGATTATGACTTCTAGTCCAGCTCAGATCCAAAAGGACCCTCTACAGCTGATGGTGAGGACTGGGACCAGGACTCACTTGGCTGTAGAGGAACAGATTGACCATCTGGAGGAGGTTCTGTCTGAAGCACCTGACTGTAACTTTTAGCTTGTTTTCACCGTTAATGTTTTGTTGCTGTGTGACTCCAGAACTGAGTCACAGAAATGCATAAGATGTTCAACCTTGTTTCCTATAGCTGGAACACCTGCTAGAACACCTAAGAACTGCAAGACCAGGTTGGTTGAAGAACTTTTTTCCCCCAAAGCCTTTAGGTGGCTCTATTAACATGGAACAGCTCTGGGTTACAGTTCTGCTAACAGTTTTTAGCAGAACTGTAACCCAGGTCCGTCTAGTTCTAGAGAGCCATCAGAACTCTTCCTCGTTTTGCGGCTGGTGATCTTCAGGTATCCTCGTCCACCAGCAGAGAGCAATGTGGTCATGACATCATCAGTGGGGCTTCAAAGAGGCTGAACCTGGTGTAACTTAAGGTGGTCCACAAACGATGTTGTCCCATCGTTTTTCCCGAGGAATGAACAAGGTGGAACTATTTCGTATGGGTTCATCCAGCTCCGGAACAAGAGTACCTACATTTCGCAGTTACTTGGACGGTAAAATTAGTCGCCTGAGGTCATGGATTCAAGAGGCCTGAAGTGAGCTACCTTCATAAGGGGGCGGCGCTCAGACTTAGATATAGGGGAGGGGCTCTCGGTGGAGCCGCTGCTCCTTGAGGTGGTTCAACCTCTGATCAGGATGCCTCCCTTTGGATATCTCCAGGTACATCTTTCTGGGAGGGGACTCCAGGTAGAACCAGAACTTGCCGGAGGGACTATGTATCCCATTTGGCCTTGGAACGGGGAACTCCCTCTGCAGATGACAATGTTTCGGAGGCATTCAGGCCAAAACTCCATCAGCTGATGAAGGTCATGTGACTCCAACAGCCCCGAAAGGATTCTTGTTCAGCTACAGACCTTTACATATTTCCGATTATTGATTATATGAATTATTGTGACACGCTTTCTATTTCAAATCAAAAAATTATTTTTTTCTTCTATAATATAATGATTACGTTCAGGCTGAACAGCGCCCCCACATGTCAAAAGTCGCTGTTCAGGCGAATAACGGTACTGCAGCAGACAGAGAGGCTTCCCCGCCAAAAATATAAATTAAGTAATCATAATAAAAAATTACGTGATACTCTGTGATGAAGAAAAACAACAACAAAAACAAAAGGAACGAGTATTTTTTGTTTTTAAAATTCTAATCTACACATTTTAAACTCTTAAATTACAAATTTTATAATACTGGTTTTAATTACAGCATTTTACACTGTTTAAAACAATTTCCAAGTCCATATTTGAAACGACATGCTTTAAACAACACATTTGAAACTACAGGTTTGAATTACATTTTAAAATTTGGAATCTATAGATTTTACATTTGAGATATTTTAAACCACATATCTTAAACTACAGATTTTTACTTTTTTAATCTACAGATTTTCAATGAAAGCTTTAAACTTTTTAAACTCCAGATTTGAAGGTCCAGATCTTGGCCTACAGATATTTCAAACTACAAATTTAAAAACAGTTTTAAAAAATGTAAACTTCAGATTTTAAACTGCAGATGAACTGGCGACTCATCAAGGAGGACTCGCCGCGTATTTCGCCAAACTGTCAGCTGTGATAGGCTCCATCCCCTGCAGCCCTGATCAGGATAAGCAGTTCCAGATATTACGTGAATGGATTTTAAAGTATGACTAAATCACTGCATCAATATTAATTATGACATCATGTTTAAGGCAGGAAAATCTGAAATCGTTACAGGCGTCACACCTGGTGGAGGCTTACCTGAAGAACGTGTGGTTTGGGCGGGACTAACAGGTTTTACCTTCATGTATTAGAGTTTAGATGTGGTGGTCTTTAGTGAAATTAAGCTGAAAGTGGTCTGTCTTTGCATGAAACTCATCCGTGAAGTTGTTCTGTGACGTGGTTCTGTAACCTCTGCATGAACAGACAAACAAACAAACACCAACAGAACAGGAAGTGATGTAAAAAAAGAGGTCATCTCAATGTCAAATGGAGTCTGGGACCTCCGGGAACGACCCGGACCCCCGTAGACCGTAAAGCTACGACAGAGACCACATATGGAGAGGATTCAACACACGCTGAGGAGAAACATCACTTTAGTGTAAGGATTTTATTCTCACCATGACCTCTGACCTCTGACCCTCTGTCGGTCAAACAGACTGTTTCAGACCCGAGAAGGAAAGATTCATGTTGATTTATCATCAATTTAGTAAATCTATTTTTGTGAGTTTTTTTTTTTGTGAAGCTCGAGTCTCACTGGTTTGTTTTGTATATATTGGAAATAGAGCACTCTTCTGTGCGTTGATGATGACGCTGATGATGAAGAGTATTGTTATTTTTGTTATTGTTGTTGATGTTTTCATTGTTGCGCTGGCTGCTCCTTGACTGTTAACATTTGAAGAATAAACTTTAAACTTTGCTTCATTTCTTTTTTTCTCACTTTGATAAACAACACGAGAACAAACAGGGGTTAGTAAAAATGATAATCATACACCAATATCATAATTCAACACATAGCAAGGTTATTACCGTTTTAAATGCTCTGATAATCCTGGAAGCCTCGACAGCAATAACAAGTGAACTGATCCAATGGTAAGAATGAAGTGGGTTCTATCATGAGAGGGACTCATGGATCTGAACCTCAGTAAAATAATGTGACCTTTAAGGGGAACCGCAGAAAGAAGTAAAGGAGAAGAGGTATTATTACCACTTATTTCATTGCCATCCGTTTTTATTCCACAGATTAAACCAAACGTTAATGTATTTCTTTTAATTAAAGATTGATAAATTATATACCTTACTCCGAGTAAACTATAACGTAAACATGTTTTTACTCAGTTGTTACATCGTGAAAGAATTTATGAAGTTTATAATGAATTTGTGTTCATAACTTAAGTATCATTCATAAAAGTCATGTGAAGGTAGTGTACCTGTCTGTGTTGAAAAACACTTTAATTAATTTGGACTAGATTGAACTAGATCCTTTACTTTGATTTTATGTGATAAACTTCACTGTTAATTTTATATGTGGTTGCAAAACTTGTTTTCACTATTAAAGTAATGTATCTGTTTGCTTATGATTAATTTCTTTATTTAACTTTATTACTTTATTTATCTATTAATTTATTCTTTCGTTGGTTTTTTAATTATATGTTTTTGTTCTTTTTTGTTTATTTGGTTTGTTTGTTTTAATGTATTAATTTATTGTATTTGTGTCTTTCTATTATTTATTTTTTTGCTTGTTTCAATTCACTATTTAATTCATTTGTTTGATGTATTTTTAATTATTTATTCATGTATATATTTCAATTCTGTCACATTGATATAAAATGATAGCTACTGCTAAAGTAAGCTACTTTGTCGCTGAGCACGTTTTCAGCACTTGAACTGTGTGACTTTTATTTTGAAGGATACTCCCGGTTCTTCCCCTCCTTGATTTCCTGTCTCTACCACTAATTTCAAAATAACCTATTTCGACAAATAGAAACACCTTTAACTCGTGCCGATTGCAGCACGTGACATTTAACACAATAAGCCTGAACTCACACCATCAACCTTCTGTGTTTCCATCTGAGTGAACCGAACAAAACACAGGAAATACTTCACTTTGACTTTTATAGTGAAGGGGCATAGCTGGACCTCTTCTCAGTCGGTCCCACCTGCAGTACAGTCACGCGCATATTATACAGTATATTCAGAACTCCGTTTACAAAACTATTAAATAAAGACTGCTTGGATTCATATGTACACCTGACATAAATATGTGATGAGTATGTGTTTGGATTTTAGAATCCGCCTGTTATCATTCATCAAACCAAAATTCCACCTAAGATCTTGTGCTAAAGTATGATTTTAATTACATTCATTTAGTATTTCACGTTCAGGCATTACCATAAACCGGACAGAAAGGAGGTTCTCGGTTCTGTTGTATCTTTTGTTTTGTTTTTTGTTTTTCCTTATCACAGAGTATGACCTACATATTTATTATGATTATTTTATTTATATTTTTGCCAATTTACTTTTGCCAATTCTCTCTACAGCAGTACCACTCTCCGCCTGAACAGCTTTGTAATTAAAAATAGAAAGCGTGTCACGATTATTTGTATAATAAACAATAAAAGTGATTGTGCCCATCACCACGCTATCTCACCACGTCGTCTCGCCAGGCGGGCGTTCATATTCGTCTCTTTTTAAAACAAACTTTACTTCTGTCAGTGGTTACTTCCTCCTCTTTAGGAGGAAGTAGACTTTAGCTGACGGGGTCAAAGGTGAGCTGTAACCCGTATCGGGGCAGTGACGTCTACAGCGTTGGACGTGTTTCTGTTTTAGCAGACAATGCTGTAGAACCAACTGATTTCTTACGTCAGCATCAAACCATCGGCCGGATCATGAGGCACTGTGTCAAATCGAAGGTCATATGACCAAAAACACACATCTTTAAATAATTCCTGTGCGTGAATCTCCAACGGCATAAATCAACATGTTCATCTGGTCTCAACATTTAATTTCTGGTCACATGACTAACATCTGATGCTTAAAACTAATCATCGTAAAAAAACTAGCTGTTTAAAACTCCTCTATTCTCCTCTCGCCTCTAACCACCTCCTCCTCGTCCTCTGGATGCTCTATCCATTTTATGAATGAGGTTTAAAAACACATGCAGTGATGTCATCAACAAGCCCATCCTCCGCTGATGCGGGAAAAACCTCACGATCGGAGAACCCTCCGTACACCTCTTCCCCCTCCACATCCAGCCATCCTCCAGCCGCCTGAGGATGAGTAATCCAATGGGGGAGGGAGGGAGGATGAGAGAGGAAGAGACCTATTGGGTTGGAGTGAGAGAGAGGGGGGAGGATACCAGCCCACCATCATCATCATCATAATCATCAGAGCAGGAGGCAGCCACACATTCTCAGCTCCTCTTCCCTCGGAGCTGCCTAAATCCTGGAACCACAGAGAGCGGTGGAGTCTGCATGTATGGGACCTGGCTAATCACTGGAGTGAATGGAGCTATAATAACATTTCTGACATGTTCAGACATGAAACGCAGATGTCTAATGCCTGGAGGAGCATCATGTTTCATTCAATGGATGGTACCTGACTAATTCATGGATGACCTGGAGTATGGGGACAGACCATGTCCTGAAAAGCAAGCCTTGTTCTAAATATCATCCTGATGAACCATTTCTGATGATTCTGAGATTGGGATCAGACTAATATCTGGAATCCTTAACCGTCACACATCCTCAGGACCTGGACTATCTTCTGTAGTATTACACACCTAGGATCAGGCTAAGCTCTGGATCTGTGTGTCTGATATGTTCTGCTTCTGCCTGCAGAGTTCTCTGTTGAAGCTCCAGGTGCTGGACGTCGATGGGGGGCCCTCTGTGGGGTCGTCCCCTGAGGAGAGCCCCCCTGCTCTGGGCACGAAGGAGCCGAAGAGCCCTTGTAGCCCATTTGATCTCAGGGGGAAGGAGGGGAAGACGCTGGCCATCTGTCACGGCGCCCCCCCTGATGAAATTAGCCCCCAAGGTACATCATAAGTCTGACTGCTATTATTCTGTGTAGTTATTGTTCCAAAGTTGGTGGCTGTTCGGGAGGCATCCCATAATGCTTTGTTGAGAAGCTTACGATGGCTGGGGGGGTTATGGTTGATGACGTTCATCGCTCAGGAGTAATTTTAGGTTGGCAATCGTCTCCAAAGAAACACAGACAAAGTTTGAAGCTAGCTATGCCAATGCGCCAGTCAGCTCCAGCTCCCGCTGGTCGTATGAGTTATTGATGGGCGGTTTAATGGCATTTATTTCATAACGCCATTCAAAGTCCGTGTAAAGGCACGTTTCATGGTTTCACACCAGCGATGCAATGGAGGCATCATGTGGAGTTCATGCCAAACACCATGAATGTTTGCTTCAACTGGGATCGTTCGTTATTTAATAATAATAATAATACATTTAATTTATACTTGATGCTTGAACCATTAACGCAAATAAACAACCTCTCCGTCCGCCATTTTACTCCGTCATCAACCACCGTGACATCACTGATAGATCTGAGAACCAGACACAGGCTGCTCTGATAAACTCCACTATGTTTGGAGAATCTCAGTCTGTTTGCTTCTTCTTGCTTCTATCTGACGTCAAAGAGAAAGAGAGGTATCGTGTCTGTTTCTTCAGGGGGTCGCGTTTCACTTGCAGCTTGGTCTGAGCGCAGCATCAGACAGAAGTGACGGTTTGTGTATCTGAGGACGGAGGCGGAGTCGCAAATCAAATCAAAAACATATCTGATATGATCTCTAGAGGTGTTCTTGGCTACTTTAAGCATCATGATTGGTGTGTGCTGGTATGCGAGGTAGTTCTAATAGTTCTTATGTGGCTGAACCGGGTCTTAAACAATTATTTACTGGTTCTAAATGTTAGACTTTTAAATATGAGGTCAGTGAATCATTGATTTGTGTTTTCAGAGATGCAGTCCCTCTTCACCAGACCTCCACAGTCTCCCCGACACCAGTCCCAAACCACCATCCAGACCCTGGCCCCTGACGAAGTCCTGCCCCCCAGCGCATTCCAGTCCCCCCAGAGGGGCAGTACTGCTGGCGAGGGAGGGGGAGGAGGGGGCGGAGCACTGCTCCAGCAGCTGGCGGGAAACTCCAGCCCGATGCCCTCCCCTCGATGCCCCAGCCTCACCCACAGCCAGAGGTTCAACTCTGACCCTGACATGGCACCGTCCCCACCCTGCAGCCAGCAGTACATCCTGTGAGTCTGTTTACCTGTCTGTTTACCTGTCTGTTTACCTGTCTGTTTACCAACTGTTTGCTTGTCTGTTTACCCATTGTTGTTTATTTGACCTGTCTGCTTGTCGGCTTACCTGTTTGTTTATCTGTTTACCAACTCTTAACCCCTCCTCGTTACCTGTGGTCCAGGTGTCGTAGGCAGGACAGTGGGGCAGTCTTTGAGGAGGGGCCGTCCTCCATCTTGTTCCTCAGTAAACACATTCAGTCCCTGAAGAAAAAGGTCAGAAGGTTTGAGGATCAGTTTGAGCAGGAGAGGAATTATAAGGTGATGCCACCATCATGCAACAGACACAAACAAACACGCTACAGACACAGACAAAACCGCTACAGACGCACCACCAACACGCAACAGACACACCACCAACATTCTACACATCCACCACCAACACGCTACAAACGCACCAAAAATACGCTACAGATGCACCACCAACATTCTACACATCCACCACCAACACGCAACAGGCACACCACCAACACGCTACAGAAGCATCACCAACACACTGCAAACATACCACCAACACGCAATAGATGCACCACCAACATGCAACACACGCACCACCAACATGCTACAGACAGTCCTCCAACACCCTACAGACCCTACCCTACAAACATGCAACAATAACACCTCAAACAAGCTACAGACAACAAAAACGGCACCCACATATTTGAAAATGCTCGAAACATGTTGCAAACACACCACAGAAATGCCACAGACATTCCACAAACAAGTTACAGACTGGCTACATACATGCCCAACCCACCACAGACACAACACAAACACATTAGAAACATGCTCAAACAATACCACAAACACATTCCCAGCATGCCACAGACAAACTAAAGACAGGTCACAGACATGCTTAAAACATGCCACAAACAAACTACAGACAGGTAACAGACAACAAAACATTTGCCTGCAGAGCACAATAAGATTAACATTGTTGTTTTTGTCAGCCGTCCAACAATGATAAGTATTCCAACACGGAGATGATCCAAATCATGAACGACCTCGCCAAGGCTCGCCGCAAGCTAAAAGGTAAGAACATCAACCCGAGTCTCCTTCATCTACAGCTCAGAGTCAGTAGATCGCTATGATCGCTATGATCGCTATGATCGCTGACATTAGCCATGATTGTTAACAATAGTTGTGATATCTGAGATTAGATATGACAGATGACATTAGCTTTGATGGCTAACAATAGCTGTGATACCTGAGATTAGATATGATAGATGACATTAGCTACAGTAGTTAACATAAGTAATGATAGCTTACATTAGCTTTGATAGCTAACATTGGCTATGATGCTAAGAGTAGCATCAGGGCTAACATTAGCTATGATTGCTAAAATTAGCTATTATGGTTAATATTGGCTATGATGACTTACATTAGCTATAATATCTGACATATGCCATAATGAATTACATTCTCTATGATAGCTAACATTAGCTATGATAACTAACATTAGCTTTGTTGAATATCATTAGCTATGATACCTAACAATTACTATGATGGCACCCAATGGCTTTAATTGTTAATTTTAAATAATTGCTCATTTTAAATTGTGTCACTAATTGTAACATAATCACAATTAATTGTGATTATGAAACAGTGATAAATACTGTTTACTGTTGTCCTCAGAACTCAGACTTAGACAGTCGGTGTTTGAGTCTAAGGAGCAGGATGGAACCAATGACAGGTACTGCTTCAGTCCTCTTGTGGGTCCAGGGGGACCTTTGAACTCATATGGACTCAGGGTGAGCTTTGAACCAGAACATCAGTCTGTATCCATGTGACCGTCAGGACAAGTTCCAGCCAGCAGGGCGGGGCGGACTTTGAACCTTCTCTGGAGGAGACGGTGGAATCTCTGTTCAGACGGCTGAGAGACAAGAGACAAGCTATGGGTCTACCGGACAACATGAAGGTCAGATCTCATCATCCTCATCGTCATCACCAGGCTGATCACTCCTTTCATTCTCATCATCATCAACATCATTGTCCGTCCAAACCGATCCTCCTCATCCCCATCTTCCTCACCAGGCTGATCCTCGTCATCCTCATGATTATAAACAGGCTGATATTCATCATCTCCATTATCATTAACACACTGATCCTCATCATCTTATCCTGATCATCAAAGGAACTAAACCTCATTATCCTCATCACCATCAACAGACTCAGCCAAATCTTCATCGTCCTCCTGATACTCATAAGAGAGATCCTCATCATCCACGTCATCCTCATCATCCTCACCAGACATCTCCTTCCTACCTCACCAGGATGCTCCTGACAGGTTCTCAGTGTGTGCAGGAAATGACTCAGGCTCAGATGGTGATGGAGAAGATCACGCTGCAGAAATGTCTGCTTTACCTGGAGAGTCTTCACGGCAGGCCGGTGAGTCCCAATGTGACGTAACAGCATCATGTGGTGACCAGGTTCATCTGTTCACCAAGTGATGATCCTGATTAGCATAATCATAATATAATAGCATAATCATAATATAATAGCATAATCAGGCTAATAAGATGATTATTTGCATCGCCTGGTGACCAGGATCATCAACTGATGACGAGGATCAACATCTGGTGAAAAACATCTATCATCTTACATTAGCTGTGATAATGATAATGATAATGATAATGATAATAATAATAATAATAAATATAATAATTAGTTAAAGATTATTATTAAGCCACATTTAATTCAAGGATTTCAATCCAGAGAATCTCAGCTATCATTAGCTATGATATTAGCTGTTGGTAGCTAACAATGCTAACATGTGTTTGTCAGGTTTGTAAACAGGAGAGGAACCTGGTGAAGCCGCTCTACGATAGATATCAGCTCATCAAACGGTTGCTATGCGCTAGCCCAACGATTACTACCATTGTGAGAAACACACACGTTCACTATCCTTCACAATTACCACACTGACAGCATGCTAACATTAGCATTTAGCTCACACTGAAACAATGTCATCTCATATCAAGAGTAGTTTTCATCAGCATCACAGTAATCCACAGACAAATCTGTTTCCATGGCAAATTCAGCTATTTGGTTCACAGAAGCTTTTTGTCTTCAATAGAATTCATTCTTCCCAAAAAAGTTCCCCATTTTGGCGTTAGCATCTGCCAAGTGATCGACAACATTAATTATTTCTTACATGTTCACATTAAAGTAAAATTTGTTGAATGATGTTAGCAGGTTAGCGTTGAAATTGAAACTGATCATGATGTCTTACAAGCTTTAATAGAAAGGCTTTTTAACTGAGACTGTTATTGATGTCTTGGTAATATTATGCTATGGTATAAGAACTGTCACGTTAGCTTTAACAGCATGGCATAATAGCAGTAATGTTAGCAAATTAGTAACAAATACAGACTGTTCATGATGCCACGCTAGCTTTCATACCAGAGGCTAAAAGCTGTAATGTTAGCAAGCTTAGATTATGCATTTAGCAAGCTGCATAAGCGTGTTAGTATTGACAAAATTTCTGCGTCTCAGGAGGAAGAGGACGGTTCTGATGAAGACTCCATGAGCTCCGCCCCCATCGCTGAACTTCCTTATCAGCCTCCTCAGGAGGACAGCGACCGGGACAGTGATCCCGCCTATGTGTCCCCGTTAGATGAGGTGAAGGCTGTCAATCAGCAACCGAGTCTTACCACAGCCAACCTACATGAAGCCTCCAGGTCTGTCTGTCAATCAAACTGTCAGCCAGTGACATTAGGAGGATGATGATGTTATAGAGGATGTGGTCAAAGAGTTATTATGTTATTGTGTCACAGTCAGCATGATCCAAATTACACAGGAGTTATTTTAATGCTGCGAATGATATGCTTTCACTGCTAGCATAGTCCAATAATACTAAATGACATCTTTCCTCAAACCAAACAGGTCTCAGCTACTGCAGATCCTGAGGGAGACGCGTGCGGAGAAGAAGATGAGGCGTAAAGTCCTAAGAGATTTCGAGGATCAGTTTTACCGTCAGACAGGAAGGTGAGTCTGACAGCAAGTTCACGCCCACACACGCCAATAATCACCTGTCATCAAAACATGTACAGCCTGTATTATAATGCTATGCTAAATGTTCCAAGCTAATTATTCTATTGTCTTGTAATTCTTCTTTACTGTCATTCTGCTTGTGATTACAGCGGGCGCTGTTCTCCAAATTGATTCAGCAAGAAATAGAATAAATATCCCGGAAACACAAAAATGAAAAGAAATCTTTTAGCATTGTTCGAAACTGTCGGATAAACATCAGCCATTACATAATATAATAAGCTTTTTCTGTTTGTTTGTTTTGCTTCGAGATTACATCCTGGTGTAACCTTCTTTAATTGGTTGTTTTGTTTTGGTACAGGATCTGCCAGAAAGAGGACCGCACGCTCATGAAGGATGAATACCAGGACTACAAACAGCTCAAGGCTAAGCTCCGCCTCTTGGAGATCCTGCTCAGCAAACAGGAAGATGCCAAAACCATGTGACAGGAAACTATGACAATGTTAATGTCATTCTATGTAAATGTTTAGAATAATAATAATAATAATAATAATAATAATATATTTAATTTATAATGCACTTTACATTTGGATCAAATCTCAAAGTGCTAAATAGCTGATAGCTCTCCTATTGTTTAATGCTAAAAAATGAAGCCAGCCATCAGCTACTTACTTTAGCACATAGTCTGCCAGATGGATAAACAAGCTAATGTGGCTCTGTTAGCCAAGCTGAAGTTAATGTTATAGTAATGGTTGCTGTGCTATACTTATAGAGGTATAGTTACAGTTACTGTACTATAGTTATAGTTACTGTGCTTTAGTTATAGTTTATACGCTATGGTTATAGTTACTGTGTTATAGTTAGTTACTGTGCTACAGTTATTGTTTATGTCCCATAGTTAGCTACTGTGCTATAGTTATAGTGTTATAGTTATAGTTACTGTGCTTTAGTTATAGTTTATAAGCTGTAGTTATAGTTAATGTGCTATAGTTATAGTTTTAGTGTCAGAGTTAGTTACAGTGCTATCGTTATATTGGTATAATTATAGTTTCTGTACCAGAGTTATAGTTATTGTACTATAGTGATAGCTACTGTGCTATAACTATAGTGCTATAGTTACAGTTACTATGCTATAGTTATAGTTCTATAGTTACAGTTACTATGCTATAGTTATAGTGCTATAGTTACAGTTACTATGCTATAGCTATAGTGCTATGGTTATAGTTTCTGTGCTATAGTTAATGTTGTAGCTATAAGTATAGTTACTGGACCGGCTTGAGCTCAGTCAGTAGAGCGGTCCTCTGGTGGGTTTAATCCCAGCCTTTGACACTACATACCGTGGGGTTCCATTTGCCCCCCGGGCGATCCACAGTCACCGCCCACTACTCTTCATGGATGGGTCGAATGCAGAGAAATAATTTCACGTTGTTATACTGTGTATAACGTTGTGGTGAATAAAGTATACATTATTAAATCTGTACTACCATGTTTAATGTCAACATTTTCCCTCAACTTGCGAACATACTAATATAACACTGCTCTATGTATCGTTAGTGAAACCCTTATACTATGTTAACTTAAACTTGAACATGATACGCAAATGTGTTAAATGTTTTTTTTGCTAACACTCTAATGTTAGGCTTATAATATTGTTGTCGTAGCATACTATGTCAACAGTAGCATATGTATTTGGTTTAGCATTATTTAACGTACCTCAGTCGTGCTTAGAAAGAAACACCTGCATTATATGATAACTTATTAAATGATCATAATTGATTAATGCAATACTACTATGTTAGCACATTAGCATGAGACACATTAGCACTACACTACTACTGACTGCACTACTACATATGTCATGTTTGCATGTAAACAAAGATGATTTGTAAAAAGTGTAAATAATCAGCAGAGTTTTATAAAGTTTAGCCTTTTTACTATCGGCATCTTGATTTTTCTATCAATTCACTTACATATATTTAGTTCTATTAGCTCCATGTTTCATTTTTTAAATGTGAGACTCAGGTGTGTGGAATCTTGTTCAGGTGTATGTGGCGTCCCGAGGTTAAGATTAATGTTGTCTTTTGTGGATCGATTGGTGTTCACCTCATTCATTCATGATCGTCATGGAGACACTGTAATATTTACAAATGCCCTGATTGTTGTGCAGCTTGTTGACCTGTATCCACATGTGGAGATGTGCTTCAAATAAATATTTTTGATATCAATTATTTGTCTTTTACAACAGTAAAGAACATAAAAAATAACTTTTTTACATAAGTTTAGAGTAGTTAGCCTGATGCTAATAATAATATCACCAGTATCTATCTATCTATCTATCTATCTATCTATTTATCTATCTAATCACCAGCAGAAGCTAAGCTATGGCTTAAGATAGCTAATCTTAGATATATTAGCTAAAGTTAGCTAATATCAGCTATCTGAGCCTTGGTCAGCTAATGAAGGCTTTCGGATGTCAGTTATCATAGATGAAGTTAGCTAATGTCAGGTGTCCTACTAAAGTTAGGAAATGACAGCTAAAGTTAGCTAAATACAGCTATCATAGCTAAAGTTAGCTAATGTCAGCTATCATAGCTACACTTTGCTAATGCCAGCTGACAAATTACAGCTATTTTACCTAAAGTAAGCTACTGTAAGCTACCATTGCTAAAGTTATCTAATGTAAGCTATCATCACTGAAGATAGCTAATATCAACTGTTATAGTGAAAGTTAACTAAGGTCAGCTATCATAGCTAAGGTTAGCTAAGATTAAAACACAAAGGGAGAGTCAACAACTTTATTAATTAGCAAGTTGTTGCTGGAACTGGACTTTTTCACAGTCTAGATGACGTTAGCTTTGCATTATTGCAAGCATCAGCACAAAGTCATCCTCTGACTCCATGAAAACTTTCTTAGCATCATGCTAGTTATCACATTAAAACAATGTGTGAGATCTTAAGTATGTCTGAAGCCAGAAGATGAAACTAGTAGTTGGTGTCTGTTACCATGACAATGACAACATAAAATACAGGTTGTGGCGGCGTTTCTTCTTCACTGGATCAGCAAAATGAGACGTCACAGTGGCGTTGCTGCAGATCCTAGTTTCAGGTCTGGAACCCAAGTCCAGGTTCTAAAATGAGCGGACCCCGACTCTTGCAACCAAAAAATAAAACAACTAAAAGTTTCTCTCATTCTGTAAACAACAATCTAAAAACACAGGAAGTCAGAAGCTAATCACAGACCAGTGCCAGGATGAGGTCATCATTAGTTGACGCACATAAAGGTAGACACAGAAGTTATGTGACTTTGTTTCATACATCCTCAGCCGATTGCTCTGTGTCCCGTTGTCAAGGAAACAAACAGCTTTTTAAAAAAGAAATGGAATTCAGCCAATCAGGAATGTCAAACTTGTGATATAAGAGAAAAACCAGCAGCTTTCGGTGAATGTCTTGTCAGCTGGTCCTTTCTAGAAGACACCGTATCCGTCGGTGTGGCGTGTCGCCAGGGCGAAGGCAGGGTAGGCCTCGTAGGTGGCGTAGGCGGTCAGATCCTGACCCAGTGACCCCGCCTGCTTTAGTTGGGATGACGGCGGACTCGCCAGAGCGTAACCTGGTGATTACAAACGTACACAGTTTGACTTAGCATAGCACCATAGCGCCTACGGCAGAACTTCAAAGAAGCCACCACCACCGTACGTCTGTCCTCGAAGGATGAAACGTGGTGCCATACATCATCATCATGACATAAGCAATTCTGGATCATATGATGGATGAAACAACATTTTGTCAGTTGGTGAAGTTGGACGGCTTCGTCCGCCAGCCCCACGTTTGCTAGTTGGGGCAATCATTACCCAGGAGTTAGGTCAGTGAGCAACCAATAGTTCGGCCAATTAGGTAGTCAGGCAGGTTGGTTGGCCAGTTAGCATATGGTAGTTTAGCCAGACAGCCTCCATTAAATAGGCTGGTTAGCGTTAGGTTGTTGGGGTGGTTAGCGTCTGGAACAAAGGCTTTTTAGTGTCAGTTTGTGAGGAAGATTTGCGTAGTCTTCTGTTAGTCATGTTTGAAACTAATAAATGTCCATGAATTAATCTTGGTGACATGGATCATGTGACCCTAAGCTGGCCCATGCTGTCGGTTTGAGGGAAGCGTAGCTTGCGTTGCATTCGGTACGGACCTTCACATACCTGGGAAGGCTACTGACGCCACAGCAGAAGCGTCCGCGGTGCCCTCTGTCTGTAGACCAAGTGTCTGCAGGGCGTGTTCGGCAGCATGGACTTTAGCTTCCTCTACAGCAGCGCACAGCTTGGCGGGAGTAAAGGGATGGCTGCAGACACAGAATCCGGGTGAAACCGTTAGGATTTTAGGCTTTCGGTGGAGCATCATAAAAACCTGCTAAAAACCAACAAACAATAAATAACAATCAATTTGACAACAAGCGTGCGACAAAAGGCACAACATAACAGAATTGTTTATGATGGACACTTAAAAGGGATACCCCCCTGGACGCTTTTTTTGAATGCTTCATTTGATGAATCAAAGAGATATAATACAAAAACATTTTCATCTGCTGTAGTAGCTTCGCTTAGCTAACGTGATGTCATGTGACTGTATATGTGTGAATAAAACAATAATCAACACAGTGAAACCAAGACATAAACTTGATAATGACCCTAAGGTACACACCACCCAAAGAAAGGTGTATTACACTTGCTAAAGTAAACTCTTGACCAGCGTCACGCATGACCACAGGTGTCGCAATGGCAATCGGTGCCCCCTTATCTAAGACCATCAGCCACAAGAGCCTATTTACTTACTATTTAGTACTACTTTAGAACAACTGTAGTGGAATACATTTTAAAAGTAACCCTCCTTACACAGGTTATCAGTTAGCAGCTAGTAACAGTTAAGTAAGCATTAAATTGGTTCAAGTCCTATTTATGTGACAGATCTCTTTTTGTATCCGTTAACAATGAAACCTCCATGCATAACAAAGTTAAGCATGGAGTTCCCCAGGGATCTGTGCTTGGGTCAATATTAATTACATTATATATTCTCCCTTAAGGCAACATTATCAGGAAACACTCCATAAACTTTCACTGTTATGCAGATGACACACAATTGTACTTATCAATGAAACCAGGTGAATCTAGTCACTTATCCTATTTAGAGGCGTGTCTCAAAGACATTAAGACTTGGTTGACCTGCAACTTTTTACTATTAAATTCAGATAAAACTGAAGTTATTGTGTTGGGACCCAAACACCTTAGAAACAATTTATCTGATGATATATCTACTCTGGA